>JAPVLO010002065.1:0-44498 GCA_027257055.1 Cephalopachus bancanus
AAGAATGTGTGCTAAATAAACATTCACATGGGCACAGAGCTGTGTGCACAGTCACAATATGAGGAAACTCCTGCGGGGGAAAGGCAAAATGCCCACTAATAGTCAACGAACTTGGAAGGTTACCTGAGAGCTGAAGTGCTCATATCCTGTCGTGGAGTACACTCTGGCCCTGCAACAGAGTGAGGAGAACCAGTGTGTAGCCACAGAGGTTTGTTCCATGATGCGCTGTTAGTGAAGGGTAGTGAGTAGGAGGTGCTCATATTCACCCGGGGATGTCTACGTGTGTGTATATACATGCGATGTTTGTAAATGCAGAAAACAAGGGCATGGAGACACCTAAACCAACTGTGAAGGGCACCTCTGATGATGGTATTGACACAGGCAAGATTGGAACTGCTTATAATGACTTTTGGTGTAGTAGACACCAGGTGCCAAAGATGACCAAAAGTACATCCATGTGTATGTGCTCTTCATTTTTACACAGTTATTTAAAATCTGTAAGTCATATACATTAAAATTCATCCTTTGAAGTTGAACAATTTAGTTGGTTTTAGTACATTCACAATGTTGTGCAACCCTCATGAATACCTGATTCCAGACATACCCCATACCATTGAAAGTCCCTCCCCATTCTCCCCTTCCCTCAGCATTCACGGACCTGCTTTTCTGGCTCTGTGGGTTTGTATTCTCTACACATATTTATAAATTGTATCATACGCTGTGTTCTTTTGTGTCTGGCATCTTTCACTTAGCATAATGTGTTCAAAACTCATCCATGTTGTAGCATGCATCGGTACTTCATTCTTTTTATGGTTGGATGCACCACAAAGTTTGGTTTAAACAGTCATTAATGATGGACATTAGGGTTGTTTGAATTCTTCAGAAGTTATGGATAATGCTACGATGAATATTCATATACAAGTTTTTGTTTGGACTTACATTTTCACTTCTCTTTGGCATATGCTTAGGAGTAGAAGACCTGGGCCATATGGTACCACTATGTTGAACTTTTTGAGGAAATGCCAAACCGTTTTCCATAGCAGCTGCACCATTTTACATTCACTCCAGCAATGTATGAGCATTCCAGTCTCTCCACAAATTCCCTCAACATGTATTACTTGTTATGTTTAAAAATTATGTCCGGGCTCGGTGGCTCAGCCTGTAATCCCGTGCCTTTGGGAGGCTGAGGTGAGTGGATTGCCTGAGCCCGCGGGTTCGAGACCCGCCTGGGCAGCGAGACCTCATCTCTACAATAAATCAAAAAAATCAGCCGGGCATGGTAGCGCATGCCTGTAATTCTGGCTACTGGGAAGGCTGAGGTGGAAGGATCGCCGGAGCCCAGCAGGTCGAGGCTGCGGTGGCCGGGAGCGGCCACTGCACTCCAGTCTGGGCGACAGAGTGAGACTCCAACTCAAAAAAAATAAATAAATAAAAATAAAAATTATGTGTATACTAATAGGTGTGAAATGGTACTTCATTGTGGTTTCCATTTTTATTTCTCTGACTAATATTTTTTAGCATATTTTTATGTTTCATTAAGAGATTAAATCCCAAGAAAGGAATGGGACATTCAGGCATATACAAGAAACTGTGCTTCTGGTGAGTTTGGTCTAATTGACATTCTAAGGGTTGGAGGAATGGTCTCATCAATGTTTCTCCTGAGACCCTAGTCACTTTTATAGTCTCTGAAGAGAGTATAGACAGCCAAGTATTTATTGTTGAATAAATAACCTGTGTCTGCCAGAAAGTTCAAAAGTTAATTTTCCACTGTCATAAGAACCAGGGCTCCATGTGGGAAATATGGAGGGTGTTGCTTGGGTTGAGAGGAACCCCTGGGCCCTGTCATTCTCAGGTGCCATCGTTCCTGGTCCCCATTCCCAATATCTTTAACCTGAAACTTCCTAGCTGGTTCTACCATCTGGTGAACAGGGAGGGAGTTTTTCCCAGCATTGGCCTATCATTGATTGGGGCCGGGCACAGTGGCTCACACCTGTAATCCCAACACTTTGGGAGGCCAAGGCAGGAGAATTGCTTGAGCCCAGGAGTTCAAGATCAGCCTAGGCAACACAGCGAGACCTCTTCTCTACAAAAAATAAAAAAATTAGCTGGCATGGTGCTGCATGTCTATAGTCCCAGCTACTCTGGAGGTTGAGGCTGCATTAAGCCATGATCATGTCACTACACTCCATCCTGGTCGACAGAGTGAGACTCCAACTCAGAAAGAAAGTACATTGATTGGGACATGCAGTGGGATGTCCCCTTTTGTTAAAGGTCTCAGCCTGGTGGCGGGGAGGTGGGGGTGGTGAGGAGGTCCTACCTTGGGAAGAGTGCCTGACAGAGATCCACACTATGATCCTGGGAGTCCTTGAGTCAGTGTGGTAGCCAGGTCAGCCTGCTGTTTTATCTTCTGTTGTTCCCTTTTTTAAAAATCACCATATCTCAACTAATGAATACCCTAGAAGCAATCTTTATGAATCGAGACATAGACATCCCTAGTGCCCCATCTATCTTTTCTAACTTTTTCCAAATATTGGGAGCACTTTGGCTGATGAAAGTCATTTTCACCATTTTGGAATTTGTTGGCACTTATGGATCAATGTCTGTACAAAGCCTATACACTTTAAAAATCCTTTCCAAGAATTTCTAAGCCTAAGGGCACTCCGTAGGCTTCTGCCTAATCTCCTGAATCTTATTAATAAGACTTCTGTTTCAGTACTCTCCTACAGAGGCCAGCCAGGATGTAATCTGGACAATGCTCAAGCTTATGTCTGTCTCCATTATTTACATTCCATACCAGGTTCAAAGTGGGCACTTGATCTGAGCAGCTACCCTTACCAGATTACTGGGAGAGTTGGCATGCATGTGGTCAGCCTCTTCCCTGGCTTTATCTAGAACTATTCTCTGCTCCTCTGAGATCAGTAAAGTGTTAAGCAGACTCAACATCCACCCAGGTGGGGTTGTTAGTGTCAAATATTGAGGAAAATGGGTTTTTTATTCTCCTCAGATCATCCCGATATGTGGGCATGTTGTTTTTCCAATTAAACAAATTCAGAGGCAGAAAACAGAGAATGAAGCCAAATAAGTCCCATAGCTTGACTTGTGGCAGCATCAGTCCCTCCTGTACCTATATCTTCTAGAGAAGAAATTGCCTTCTTGGAATTAGAGTGGTGCCCCAGCTAAATTGAATCCCCTGTCAAGTATGGGCGGAGGAGATAATTCCTGTTGCTCCTGATTCCTGACCTTGTGGAGGGGAGGGGCCCAGTCTTGGGTGCCAGTGGTGTATACCCAAGGGGAGCTGACAGCTCATTTAATAAGATGATCAAGGGCTCATCATACCTTTCTTGTGATTCAGGTAGCACATTTTTCACATTGTTAGCCTGTTGAACCATAACCTTTCATCTTTTCCTCATTGCCATGTTTTACCAAAGTAACATAAAGCATTGTACAGGGAATCTTGTTCCATTTCTCTTTCCTTTTATGGAATAAATCTAATTGTATTATAATCAAGAGATTCAGCCTTACCCATTGAACTCCTGGTCCCAGCAAATATTGGAGCCAACCAATATTACAAAGGAAAACTAACTGTGAGTTGGTGGGTAATGCCTGAAGAATTTCCTTTGCTTGAGGAGGCACCCCAATGGGCTTTCTTCTGGTTTGGCAGATACCTGGTTCCCCATACTAAAGAATTCCTGTTACAAATTTGTCTCCAGCTCCCAAGAGGGAATTTCCAATGGTTTGTAGGGAAAGCTAACCTATTAGATCAAACCCAAATCAAATTTCATATTCTTTTGACCTGATAGCAGGCCCAATATGCCCAAGAGGGAACTTGGAGACTTCCCCATGGGTCGGGAAAAAAAAGCACATTAAGTGCAGGTGTAGTTGTACAGATGCTTTCTCACCTGCCAAGTAGCATCTTGTAACAACCCTCTCAAACTGGGTCTCAGCAGGATTTTGGAACATGCGTTCCCACAATTGCTGTATAGTCTCTTAGTCCCAGTATAAAAACTCCTTCACTGTCCAAAAACTGTCGCATTTAAATGGCAGAAGGAACCGGGTGTGGGGTGGGGAGAAGAGACACCTCAGTTAACCAGCTGAATAAGTCCGGCCAGTCCCGCAACAACTGAAACTGGGATCTAAGAGGAGCTCAATGATGTCAAGAAAGACTGGAGCTCAATGTTGTCAAGGGCATAACCTAATGGATGGCCTATGAGAGTTCCAATAATCTCTCAGTGGTAAAAAGGAGCTAAAGTCAAAGCAGCAAAGTGGCTACACATCAAATGTACAGATAAACATGACAGGTCAAGAAACCTTAAAAGTCAAGAGTTTACATGTAACAAAAACAGACATTAGTAACACACACAATGAGACAGAAATGGATAAAAGGCCTTCCAAAACCAGATTATGAAGTAGAACAAGGCCAGGAATAGTCTTCCAAACAAGTCCCTGTCCTCTGCCCAGTTGGGGAGAAACCTCCCTAACATAAGGCCCGACCTACAACCTGGGGGGGGCATGCAGAACCCACAAAGGGGCCACAGTATCTCTAGAGAGGCCTATTAAAGACTCTTCCTGCAAACGAGTGAGAACCGACCAAAGTAGGAGAAGGAAGGAAGGTATTGGTTGTACTTCAAATACTCACCCAAAGATGTCTTCTAGGTCTAGACCCAATTTCTCTAGTGTAACCACGTGTAACATCATGGATCAACTGCACCCTACTGTCAGGGATGGTGCCAGAGGTGGTCCTCAGTTCAAGAAAGCTGAGCAGCCACTTGGGCTCACCTCCAAGGAACCACATCAACACCCAGTGCAGGGCAATCACAGACTTGTTACAGGTCTGACCAGATACTTAAGCCTACTGCAGAAAAGTCAATAAACTAATAGCAGCCATTGCCATAGAGAGTTTAATAAGCAAAAAACCATCATGTGGGAGGGCAGGAGATATTTCTCAAATCCTCGCTGAGAATTCTAGGCTAGAGTTTTTTTGGAATAATTTGGCGGGCAACGTGCTAGGGAATGGGCACTGCTGATTGGTTGGGGATGAATTCATGAGGGTGTCAAAACTGTCTACATGTGCAGAGCTAGTTTCTGGGAGGGAGTCACAGAACTGGTAGAATCATCTCCTTGGTATGCATCCCAAGTCCAAGTGGGGTCACTGGTCCATCAGAATACAAAATCTGAAAAACATCTCAAACACCATTCTTGG
Source organism: Cephalopachus bancanus (assembly GCA_027257055.1). NCBI lineage: Eukaryota > Metazoa > Chordata > Mammalia > Primates > Tarsiidae > Cephalopachus > Cephalopachus bancanus. Next base: position 5,201 of record JAPVLO010002065.1, read on the forward strand.
GTTTGATAATAGATAAGCTATATCTATAAAGCAGATCCTGAGACCATTAGCTACTGACCCCTGAGAAGTAAGACATTATAGAGGTAGCTTAGTAAGAAGGTATGTGGGGGATGGGATCCCCAGAGATTAAAGCTGCTCATGCCCTTCAGCTGATCAAACTTCTGGATGTCATCAAGGATATCTGTGTGACCTTAGGCTCATAGTTTAAGGGAAAATACGATTACCAACCTTGCAGGCAGTATCTCCCTCACCTAGGGTGAGGATATGAAGATAATCAGTTGCCCTTTATGCAAGCGAAAGCAAACTTAAAAACAACAGAATTGTTCATTTCTAACCATAGCTGCACTTTACAGGGCTCAGGTCTGTTCCACAGCTTTTACCCCATAGCCCTATATTAATTTTATAGAAACAGTTTCAAACTGGCTGATATGCTAGGAACACAGACATAACACCTGAATATCTAAACATCACAAATGCCATGGAAGAACTACCGAAATTTGTCAGTTGTCCTTCAAAATCACTTGCTTTTAGAAACCAGTGTTTGAAAAAGAAAAAGAGAAAAAAGAAACCAGTGTTTGACTTTTCCGGGTGTCCTCCTCTCTCTTTTCATTTCCCTCTACCTCTATTTCTTTCTGTGCCATAATACTCATGATATATATCTCCTTGACACTTTGATGTCAAAAATTATTATGATAGCTTAAAACTAGTGTGACCATATAATTTATTATACAAACCAAGAACTTTCAAATGTAAAAATAGGTGTTATTCATATTTACATGGGACTGTAGGTGAAAACGGGCCACACTTGGTTACATTGCTTAAAAAATCGCGTAAGAGTAAACTAGTCCAAGAAAACATTTCTACACTTCTGCACAACAGAGAAAAAAACAGATGCCATGCTAGTCTTTCTATTCATTTGTGTACTTTCTATTGTGACATTAATTGTTCTATCTTATATCCAGAGTATTATTCCAAGTTGAAACATTAAACTTTTTGTAAATTCCTTTTGTTTCTAAGCTTTTTTGTGTGTGTTGGTTAGATGTTTAGTAAAAGTATATACAATTTGGCTTTCTACTTAAAACTACTTTTTCATAGGTTCATTTAATTAAATCTGTTCTGAACTTGGACAATCTTTTAATTTTTTTGAACCACTAGAAAGTAGGGTGTATTTAAAAATATATTGCAAGGTCTTCTTCCATTTTCTCTCATCACCAAGCGCCTTGAAGATGCCCTTGGCCACCAGCCAAGCAGGAGCTACAGCAGGTCATCGGGGCCACTGCCCTTGGCCTCTGGAAGTGAGGTGGGGACTGGGATCGCCATGTCCGCCACCCAGCACCCTGCCAGAGGGCCTAGTACCATGCAGACAGAGGCCATAAAGCAGATTCTCAGTGTGATCAACAAGAAGCTAAAGAACCTGGAGAAGAAAAAAGAGGTAAGCTTGATGATTACCAGAATCAAGTGAACAAAGAGAAAAGATGTAATCAAGATCAGCTGGATGCTGTCTATGTACCAGGAAGTCACAAATAACTTGGAATTTGAAAGAGAATTACAGAGGAGTTTTATGGCATTAAGTCAAGATATTCAGAAAACAATAAAGAAAACAGCACATGGGGAGCAGTGTATGAAAGAAGAAGCTGAATAGAAATGTTTAAAAACTGTAGGAGGCCAGGCATGGTGGCTCATGTCTGTAATCCCAGCATTTTGGGAGGCCAAGGCAGGAAGATCACTTGAGCCCAGGAGTTCAAGACCAGCCTGAGCAACATAGTGAGAACTTGTCTCTACAAAAATAAAAAGAAAATTAGCTGGGTACTGGGCATGGTGGTGTGCACCTATAGTCCTAGCTACTTAGGAGGCTGAGAAGGGAGGGTCACTTGAGACCGGGAATTCAAGGCTGCAGTGAGCCAGAATTACACCACTGCACTCTAGTCTGGGTGACTAAATGAGACGCTGTCTCAAAAAAAGAAAGAAAAAAAAGAAAGAAACTGGAAGAGCCTGGAGCCAGCAGTCACTCCTGGCAGCTTCTTCCCGGATGGACCTCACAGCAACTTGGATGGATTTAGAGCCTATCACACTCAATGATCTATCACAGAAGCAAAAAACAGAGCACCATATGTTTTCACTTATAAGCATACCCTGAACATTTATCATAACACTACAAGAAAGGTTTTGGAGGTAGCTGGATGTTGCCAGGGGAGAGAAGGGGAGGGGACATAACATCAATAAGGGTACCTGATCTCAAATCAGGTGAAATGGGGACCAAAGGGAAGCCCAAACCTTACCTGTATGATGATCACTTATCTACCTAATCCTGAATTGTACCCCACATCTTTAAAGTAAATACATACATACATACATATATACAATAAAACTGTACTTGAGCTGCAATATGTTTTGGACAAACTGGAAAATGCAGTGTGGAAATTTGAATCAAATAAAATTTGAATGCAGTGCTAATACTGTCTGAAGATGAGTTGTCATTTTTGGATGAGTTTGACAAGCTCATAGGCCCAGAGTGGGACATGAGTTTGAGGTTGAATGAGCAGTATAAACATGCCTCCTTTCACCTATGGGACTTGCTGGAAGGGAAGAAGTCTGTTGTGGAACCACCTATAAAGTTCTCAAGGAAATTGTTGAGCATGTTTTCCAGTCAAACTACTTTGACAGCACCCACTGCCATCAGAATTGTGTATAAAAATACACCGTTTATGGCAGTAATACAATTCAGCGGAGGTGAAAAGGAGCAGGTAGATGAATAGACAGTTGAAATAGTTGAGGTGGTCAGTTCACTCCAGCAGCAACCTCAGGCTGCATCCCCTTCAGTGCCGGAGCCCCACTCTTTGAATCCAGTGGCACAGGCAGATCCCTTTGTGAGAAAGCATTGAGTACAAGACCTTATGACACAGATGCAAGGACCCTATAATTTCATACAGGTTTCAATGCTGGACCCTGAAAACCAGATATTCGATCCTGTCATTGCCTCTACACAGACTATGAATCCAATGCGGAACTCGGGCATCCCCTAGCTGGTTTCAACTCCAGTTCATCCTGAAGCTAGACTTGCTCAACTTAGTCAAATTTCTGTACAACCAGAAGTTACACAAGTTCCTTTTGTTCCATCCACAAGTTAGGGCTGTACAGCATCTCAACTCTTGTACAAGCCTTCTCATACTACAGAGCAGGGACCACAAAAGGAACTAACTGATCAGATTTAGGCAATGATCTCTAAATACAGACAAAACTATGGCATCATAATCCCTTCATGCTGAGTCTCAGCCTCAAGTGGATCAGGCTGGGATGAGCAAACCTTCACATAGTAGTGGAATTGATGTAATTGCAGCTACCTTCCAGTCCATGCAAATGGTGTTCAATATGAATGCCCAGTCCCTCCCATTAATGAATCAGAAGCTTTAAAACAGAAAAATCAGTACCAGGCTATTTATAGCCAGAGCTTTTCTAGTCAGCCTCACCAAGCAGAACAAATAAATCTTCAGCAAGAACAGCTTCAAACAGTGGTTGGCACTTACCATGGTTCCCAGGACCAGCACCATCAAGTAACTGGTAACCACCAGCAGCCTCCTCAGCAGAACACTGGATTTCCACATAGCAGTCAGCCCTGTTATAATAGCTGTGGTGTGTCCTGTGGGAGCTCCTTGATGAATGGATACAGCAGCCTTGCCAATGGATTCATAGGAGGATATGACAGTTACTGCTCTTCATTCTCTAACACTCCAAAAAGTGGCTATGCATAGTCTCAGCTCAGTGCTCCCCAGGATACCCTAGGTATCAGCCTATCATGAAAGCTCCCAAGACCCAACAGAGGAATGCTGCAAATGAAAACTCAGCAAGTGAATTAATCTAATTCATAAGATTATGTTTAATTACCAGATACACACTGGTCAGTGTACCATAATACGTTACCAGAAGAGTTATTATCTATTTGTTCTCTCTTTCAGGAAACTTACTGTAAAGGGACTCTTTTCATCCCATAAAGACAGGACTGCAATTGTCAATCTTATATTACCTGGATATGGAAAGGAACTATTTTTTATTCTGAATGTTCTGTCCTAAGCATCATCTTGAGATCGTCATGCTTAGCACATGATACTCAGATTCCTTACCCTTGCTTAGGAGTAAAATATAATATACTTTACAGGGTGATGATAATCTCCATAGTTATTTGAAATGGCTTGAAAAAAGCAAGATTAACTTTTTTGACATTGGCTAAAATCTGCAAATCAGCACTATTCAATGGTAATTGACAAAACTAAAATATTTCCCTTGAAGAATGGAAGGCATGGAGTGTGGCTTGGCAGAATAACTGCATTCCACAGCCTTTCTAGTTAAATTGGAGCACTGGACGTTTAGATGCATCCCAGTCATGCATGGTCCTTACTACACATGCAGGACTGGCTGCCAGCTTTGACACAGTACTGTTCATCTGGCCAAATGACTGTGGTTAAAAACACATGTAAATTGCTTTTTAGCAGCTGATACTATATATAACAAAGTCAAAGTGCAAAATTAGACTTTGACACTTTTTTAAAAATATGCAACAAATATAGGATGTGATCTGGATGGTCATTTTCATACTTAATGTGGAGTATTTAAATACCTTTTTGAATACTTAGCAGTTTCTTTGGGAAAAAAATATTTTTAAAGCAAATTTATTGAGAGGACAGAAAAGCTCCCACAGTAGGAGGGGACCTGAGGGGGTTGCCCAGAAAAAATATTGATAATGTATAGGATTGGAGGTCTATCTTCAAAGTCTCTACAAAGGTCTTACTAAATGTAAGCCAAATGGTACTTTTAGGCTTCTGGTTTTAGTCCAAATTTATAAAACCAAAACAGTGATAGCCTTTGTATGACTTTGATGTCACTTAAATAAATTTCTGCTTAGTAATGTTCCCAAATGTTATGTTTATGTTATAGGTAAAGGGCAGCCATCAGTTTTAGTGAAGACAAGCTGCCACAATGCGAAGTGTTTTTAGATTGGATATTTGACTTTAAAATATTTCAGTAATGTTTTACAATTTTCTCCAGAGAAATCTTGCCCACCTCTTGTTAAATGTGTTCCAGGTATTTTATACCATTGAAAATTGTATCCGTTTTGAAACGCTGTATTCTGATGGAGCTAGTATGATATTGCAAAATATACATAAGGTCTTTGACCCTGTTTTCTGGCACACAATTCCTAAAATCCTTAGACTCTCCACAAAGTGATATATTTTTTGTATACTAATAAGTTGACTGATGGCTGGCAGCCCCTTCGTAGCTCTAGGATGGGGAATTAGAGGGTTGGACTTTCAGGCTCACCCCCAGCCTTCAGGGAGGGGAGAGGGGCTGAAGGTTAAGTTGATCACCAATGGCCAATGGTTTAATTAAGCATGCCTATGTAATGAAACTTCCATACAAAAACAAAAGAACTGGGATTGGAGACCCTCCAGATAGCTGAACATGTGCAAGTTTCTAGAGGGCGGCACACTCAGAGAGGGCATTGAAGCTCCCTGCCCCTACTCCCATACCTCACCATATGTGTCTTTTCATCTGCATCCTTTGTAATAGCTTACTTAATAAACTATTAAACACAAGCATTTTTTTAGTTCTGTGAGTCATTCTAGCAAACTTACTAGGAGGTCATGGGAAGCCCAATTTGTAGCCGGTGGGTCAGAAGCAGAGGCAAAACAACCTGAGTCTTGCAATTGGCATCAAAACTGGGGAGCAGTCTTATAGCACTGAGACCTCAACCTGTGCAATCTGACACTATCTCCAGGTAGATAGTGTCTGGATTGAATTGGAGGACACTCAGCTGGTGTCTGCACAGAATTGACTGCTTCCTTGGTGTGTGGGGACAAGCCTCCACACATCTGATTATAGAACTTTTCTATGCTGATTGCAGTGGGGGAAGAGCAGGGGAAAGCCAGTTTGTTTTATCCACTAAACAGGTGGAATGTTTCTATATTGATTTTCTATCCAGCCACCTTGCTCATTCCAAATTTATCTCTAAATGCTTTTTTATTATCAGCATACACAATCATATTATCTTTTTTTAATTTGAGAATTGTGAGGTACAGTGGGGATTTATTGAATAAGTAAGTTACATGCAGGTGAAATTTGAGCTTCTAGCTGACCCTCTCTTCCCCGATAGTGGACCAGGTACCCTTTGTGTTGTTATGTTCCCCCTCCCCCACCTGGCAGTGTCCAGCAACTGCCAATTCCTCCCTTGTGCTAATGTGATTAATGTTCAGGTTCCAATTATGAGTGAAAACATGCAATATTCAGTTCTTTGCTTCTGTGATAGTTCACTTAATATGATGGTCTCCAGTTGTATCCGAGTTGTTGTGTAGGCCATGATTTTGTTCTTCCTTATGACTGCTACAATATTCCATCATGTATATGTACCAAATTACCTTTATCCAGTCCACTTTCGATGGGCATCTGGGTTGGTTTCATGTTTTTGCTATTGTGAATAGTGCTGCAATAAACATGCATATGCAGGTGTCTTCTTGGTAGAGCAATTTATGTTCTTCTGGGTGTTTTCCCAGGAGAGGTATTGCTGGTTCATATGGAAGCTCAATTTCTAGTTATTTGAGAAATCGTCACACTGCTTTCCATAGAAGCTGAACTAGTTTACATTCCCAACAGTGTATAAGTGTCCCCTTTTCTCTACAGCTGCACTAGTACCTGTTGTTTTTTGACTTATTAATGATAGCTGTCCTTACTGGAGACACTGATGGTATCTCCTTGTAGTTTTGATTTGCATTTCCCTGATGATTAGTGAGGGTGAGCATTTTTTTTCATGTGTTTGTTGGCTGCTTGCATGTCATTCTTTGAGAAGTGTCTGTTTGTGTCATTTGCCCACTTTTTTTATTTTAAAATTGTGGGGTACAATTCAGGGTGAGGTACACAAATCTTCATTGTGCAACTACCCTTGTTGATGAGGTGTGCCCCCCCCCTTCCCCAGGCAGATTCTGACTACTGTCAATCCCACCTGCCCCCACCCACGCAGTTTCCCGCTACTGTCAATCCTTTTCCTATAGTATTATGGTAGTTGTTCAAGGTCCACTTATGAGTGAGAACATGTGATACTCAGATCTTTGTTTCTGTGAAAGATCACTCAGTATTACAGACTCTAATTCCATCCAGGTTGCTGCAAAGTTCATGATTTTGTTCTTCTTTTGGCTGTGTAATATTCCATTGTGTATATGTACCACATTTTTTTTTTATCCAGTCCTCTTTTGATGGGCAGTACGGTTGGTTCCATGTTCTTACTATTGTGAACAATGCTGCGATAAACATACGTGTGCAGGGATCTTTTTTGTAGAGTGATTTGAGTTCTTCTGAGTATATTCCCAGTAGGGGGATTGCGGGGTCATATGGAAGGTCAATTTTTAGAACTTTTAGGAATCACCATACTGTTTTCCACAAAGGTTATACTAGTTTACACTCCCACCAACAGTGTAGAAGTGTTCCCTTTTTGCCACATCCTCTCCAGCATCTGTTATTTTTTGAGTTATTGATGATGATCATTCTGACTAGAGTTAGGTAGTATCTCAGTGTAGTTTTAATTTGCATCTCCTTGATGACTAGTGAGGTTGAACATTTTTTCATGTATCTGTTGGCCGCTTGTATGTCTTCTTTTGAGAACTATCTATTCATATATTTTGCCCACTTTGTAATGGGGCTGTTTGTTTCTTTCTTTTCAGCACGTTTTAGTTCCTCGTAGATCCTAGATGTTAGGCCTTTGTCAGACATGGAGTTGGCAAATATTTCTTCCCGGTCTGTGGGATGTCTCTCTGCTCTCTTGATAGTTTCTTTGGCTTTGCAGAAGCTTGTCAGTTTAATGAGGTCCCACTTGTCTATCTTATCTCTTATGGTCCGGGCACTTCGGGTTTTGATTAGGAATTGGTTGTCTGATCATCCAAGTTCTATAAGGGTGTCTTTGCATTTGCCCACTTTTTAGTGGTGTTTTTTTCCTCTCAATTCATTTGAGTTCCTTTTAGATCTTGGATGTTAGTCCTTTGTTAGATGCAGAGCTTGCAAATATTTTTTTCCCATTTCGTGGGTTGTCTCTTTATTCTCTTGATGGTTTCTTTTGCTGTGCAAAAACTTTTCAGTCTGATAAGGGCCTACTTGTCTATCTTAGCTTTTGTTGCATTTACTTTTTGAGGATGTGGCCATGAATTCATTGCCTACTCCAATGTCCAGGAGGGTTGCCTATGTGTTTTTTCCTAAGATTCTTCTAGTTTGAGGTTTTAAATTTAAGTCCTTGATCCATTTTGAGTTGATTTTTTGTATATGGAAATGTGGAATAAGATGGCCAACGTGAGGCACCTGGAGTGAGTTTTGGTTTATGGAGTAAACTGAGGGACCCAAGAAACCAAGAAACTTAAAAAGCCATACTTGCTGTAAAAGTAGTGTTTAGTTCACTATATTTTATATATCCCTACCTCACGTTCACTATATATTTTGTGTATTCCTACCTCACGTTCATTGTACTTTATGAATTCTTAGTACTTTAAATCTTACCTCAGACCCCATAGAATTAGGCACATGTCGGGTGCCGGGTAGTGACTGACTGTGTAGTTATACAATGTCTTAAGTAGTGTTTGTATTTAGAACTCTTGGGTTAAGCATTGTTTGTCCCAATTGCCATGCTGACTTCTGCTTTTACAATGGGATGTAAATGTTAAAACGATAAGCCCCTTTCAGACATCCCTTTGCTATTGCAGTAGACTCTGAGGCACTAGCTGCTCTCCAGGTGGGCTCTATGTTGGTTTAAACCTCCAGCTCCCATGCCAAAGTTAATTTACACATAGTGGCTGTGTAAACCTGAGAGAATCAAAAGACTTTTAGAAAAACCGCCTTGCTATGAGAAGACGTTTACGGTATTTTATAAATCCCTAGAACTAGTACTATATGAATTCCTACGCCACATTCACTGTATGTGTTTGCAGCATTTGTATTTAAAACTTTGTTAAATTTAGCTTTTGTTGTCCCATAATGACCATGTTATGTTATGTAAATGTTAAGCAAACAAGCCCTCCTAAGCATTCCTCTGTTTAGATCAGCAGACTTGGTGGCGCTAGCAACCTCCTGCCTGCTTGCTCAAGTTAATTTACATGCAGTGACTGTATAAACCTAACTTATCTGACATTCCACTCTGCCTGTTTAGCGGGTTTCTGTCAATCACAGGCAGTCAGGTTAAAGCCCACGCAAGGCACCTACCAATCCCAAGTGCTCCCGTACCCATTAGGAGAAATTACCCAATCGTGTAAAATCAAGTTTAAAGTTCTTTCCCCTCCCTCTGTAATTGTGCATAAAAACTGCTTGCCATACTGGATCGGGGCTCTCGTCCCTGAAGTCGCTGTGCCAGCTTCATATGTGAGCCCAGACTTGAGCCTGAATAAAGACCCTCGTGTGTTTGCATCGGAGCTGGCTCTTTGTGGTCTCTCAGATCGAAATCTTGGGTTTAACAAAACCAAAATAGAAAGAGTATCCTCAGCACCCAGAGAGGAACAAGACCAGTGGCATGCCCCATGACTCTTCAAAGAAGCAATAATAACTAAAGAGTGCAAAGGAGAAAAATCCATCAACCTGTACTAGAACTAGCCAAACTGTTGCCTGTACCACTGCAGTCCACCGGCAGCCTTCGGACACAGTGGGGAAGGTGAGTGAGGGGAATTCAAGAGTTCTGTGCTCCTGCTGCAGATTTGGAGGGCCCCTAGGGCGTTGCGCAACTCCAGTCCCTCATGGGACACTGCCTTGCCCACAGTCATACTCTACAGACCCCATGTGGAGTAGGGCAGGAAAAAAAAAGCCTTTAGCAGCACAGCACCAATTCCCAGGAACTCAACCCCTGAGGGCAGCACAGTTACTTTCTAGCAGGTCTGGGAGGGGACAAACCTCAAGGGCAAATTCCTCAGCTGCAAACAGTTTCTGGCTGGAGAGGTTTGCTGTGAGAACACCTGAGGCCCTGAGGCCAGCTACACTTTGAAATTCACAAGGCAAAATGTCTGAGGCCAGGTGGGAAGCTGGGTGGGGCTGGTTGCCATAGCAACATTACTCTCCGTGTGAACTCTTCTGTGCCCACCTTGCACAACAGCATTACTCCAATGACCTGGGACTCCCTCCTAATCCACTGGGAGAGCCAAGAGTGCACTTTTCTGGGGTGCTCAAGTTATTTCCACCCCCCACACTTTCCCCAAAAGCTCAAAAACACAGAAGGACCTTGGGCAATTCCCAGAACCCCGCCCTCCACCTAGGATGGCTGGGCATTTTCTTGGAGCAGCACACACCAGGAAGTCCATAGCTATATTTGCAAATGACTTTCTCCCACAAGCGCCACCTCCTGGTGGTAGGTGAACATTACAGCCCACCACGTCGGATATAATACCTAACTTTGGAGAAGGCCTGACCCCAAACCTCAGCTAACATCACTTTCCAAGCCACTCAGATAAACAGCATAGAACGACCACAGCTGGCAACTGAGAAACTCACCACACCAAGGCTATATATGACCAAGGAAACCATACAGTACCTCTGTCAGCCTCCTGCAGAGACCACCAAAATGAGAAGGAATCACAAAAATAATTCTTACAATATGAAAAAACAGTTTGCCAGCATGCCCAAGAGATCACACCAACTCTTCAGCATCAAGCCCTAATCAAAATAAAAATTTTTAAATTCCAGTCATAGATTTCATAACGTTGATTGATAAACTTCAGGAGAAAATTGAAAAAAGAAATTTAAAAATTTGTTCAGGACATGAATGAAGAATTCTCCAAAGAGATAAAAACCTTTAAAAAACCAAGCTGAAATTCTGGAAATGACAATCGTTTAGAGAAGTACAAAATGCAGTGGATAGTCATCAAAAAAACGCAAATTAAAACCACACTGAGATATCACCTAACTCCAGTCATCATCCAAACTTAAAAACAACAGATGCTGGAGAGGATGCGGCAAAAAGGGAACACTTCTACACTGTTGGTTGGAGTGTAAACTAATACAACCTCTGTGGAAAACAGTTTGGCAATTCCTAAAAGATCTAAAAATCACCCTTCCATACAATCCTGCAATCCCCCTACTGGGAATATACCTGGGGAAACTCAAATCACTCTATGAAAAAGATACCTGCACATGTATGACTATTGCAGCATTGTTCACAATAGCAAAAACATGGTACCAACCCTGCTGCCCATCAAAAGAGGACTGGATAAAAAAACGTGGTAAATATACACAATGGAATATTATGCAGCCATAAAGAAGGACAAAATTATGACCTTCACAGCAACCTGAATGGACTTAGAATCTATAATACTGAGTGACCCATCACAGAAACAAAGAACTGAGTACCACGTGTTCTCACTGATAAGTGGACCTTGAACAATTATCATAATACAATAAGAAAAGGATTGGCAGTAGTGGGAAACTGCCAGAGGAGGGCAGGGGCAGGATTGGCAGTAGGTAGAACCTGCTGGGGAACGGGGGGCACACCTCATCAACAAGGGCACTTGCATAATGAACATTTGTATACCTAACCCTGAATTGTACTCCACATCTTTAAAATAAAAACATTATTTAAAAAATTAAAAATAAATAAACAAAATGCAGTGGAAAGTTTTAACAGGAGATTAGAACAAGCAGAAGAAAGGACCTCAGAATTTGAAGACAAGGCTTTTGAATTAACTCAATCAGATGACAATAAAGAAAAAGAATCAAGAGAACAGAACAAAGTCTCCAAGAAATGTAGGATTATGTAAAACATCCGAACCTAAGAATCATAGGTGCTCCTGAGGAAGAAGAGAAAGCAAGAGGTTTGGAAAACCTATATGAGGGAGTAATAGAGAAAAAAATTCCCTGACTATGCCAGAGATCTAAACAGCCAGATAAAAGAAGCCCAAAGAACTCCTAGAAGATTGATTTTCAAGCTCATTTTCAAGCCACATAATCATCTGCTTATGCAAAGTTATGTGAAGGACAGAATTTTAAGAGCAGTGAGACAAAAAGATCAAATAACTTACAAAGGTATACTTATCAGACTAACAGCAGAATTCTCAGTAGAAGTCCTACAAACCAGAAGGGATTAGGACCCATCTTCAATCTCCTCAAACAGAATAACAGTCAGCCAAGGATTTTGTATCCCATAAAACTAAATTTCATAAATGAAGGAGAAATGAAGTCATTCCCAGGCAAGTAAACACTGAGGGAATTTATCACCATTAGACCGGCTCTACAAGAAATATTCAAAGGAGTTCTAAATACTGAAACAAAAGGTTGAAATATGCCAGTAGAAAAACACTGGAAACCATAAAGCTCACAGGCCTTATGGAACACCAACACAATAGAGAAAAAAAAAAAACAAAACAACCAGATAACAACCAGCGTGATGAATGGAATAGTACCTTACATATAATCATTAACCCAATGTAAATGGTCTCAATGCCCCAATAAAAAAGATATAGGCTGGCAGAATGGATAAAATAGGCAACACAATTACTTGCTGCCTTCAAGAGACTCACTTAACTCACAAAGACTTCTATAAACTCAAGGTAAAGAGGTGGGAAAAAAATATTTCATGAAAATGGAAAACACAAACAAGCAGGAGTAGCCATTCTCATATCAGATAAACCAGACATTAAATTAAGAATGGTTCACTCATAAGTGGATCCTGCATATTTACAATAATACTATAAAAAAGGAATTAGCAGTAGTAGGACACTGCCAGGGAGACAGGGGGTCACATAACATCAATAAGGGTACCTGATCTCAAACCAAGCAAAGTGGGGACCATAGGGAAGCCCAAACTTTGCCTGTACAATGACCACTTGTATACCTCATCCTGAATTGTACCCCACATCTTTACAATTAAAAAAAAAATTTTAAGAAAAAGAAAATTTTACTTAAAAAAATTTTTAAAGTTTTAAAAAGACAAAGGTGGTTATTATATGATGATAAAGGGATCAATGCAAAGAGAAGACATAACCATTTTAAACACATATGTGCTTAACACCAGAGCCCCCAGTTTCATAAAAACAAATTCTGCTAGACCTAATAAAAGAGAGAGAGAGCCGGGCTCGGTGGCTCAGCCTGTAATCCCGCGCCTTTGGGAGGCTGAGGTGAGTGGATTGCCTGAGCCCGCGGGTTCGAGACCCGCCTGGGCAGCGAGACCTCATCTCTACAATAAATCAAAAAATCAGCCGGGCGTGGTAGCGCATGCCTGTAATTCCGGCTACTTGGAAGGCTGAGGTGGAAGGATCGCCGGAGCCCAGCAGGTCGAGGTTGCGGTGGCCGGAAGCGGCCACTGCACTCCAGTCTGGGCGACAGAGTGAGACACCAACTCAAAAAAAAAAGAGAGAGAGAGAGAGAGAGAGGAATACAGCAATACAGTAATACTAGGAAGCTTCAACACTCTACTGACAACAATAGGAAGATCATCAAGGCAGAAATTTAACAAAGAAACACTGGAGCTAAACTGTACGTTAGAGCAAATGGAACAGACATCTATAAAACATTCCATCCCTAAACTACAGAATATACAGTTTTCTCATCAACATGTGGAACATACTTCAAGATAGACCATATGATGGGGCACAAGTCAAGTCTCAATAATTTTTTAAAAATTGAAATCATATCAAGCACATTCTCAGACCACAATGGAATAAAACTAGAAATTAATTTTCAGAAGAACTCACAAAACCAAACAAAAACATGGAAGTTAAACAATCTTCTCCTGAATGATCCTTGAGTCAACAATGAAATCAAGATGGAAATTTAAAAATTCCTTGAAATGAACGACAACTATGAAACAAGTTATCAAACCTCTGGGACACAACCAAAGCTGTGCTTAAGGCCTACATTAATAAGACTGAAAGATCACATGTTGACAACATAACATCACACCTCAAGGAACTAGAAAAACATGAACAGACTAAACCCAAAGCTAGCAGAAGAAATTATTAACATTAGAGCAGAACTAAATGAAATTAAAATTTAAAAAATACAAAGGAACCATGAAACAAAAAGTTGGTTAATTGAAAAGATGAACAAAATTGATAACTACTAGCTAGATTAATTATGAAATGAACATTTATCATAATACTACATGTAAGGGATTGGCAGTAGTGGGTCACTGCCAGGGGAGGGAGGGGGAAACACATAACACTAATAAGGATATCTGATCACAAACCAGGTGAAATGAGAACCAATGGGAGGTCCCAAGTTCACCTGTACGATGACCACTTATGTACCTAACACTGAATTGTACTCCACATCTTTAAAATCAATCAATAAATAAACAATACAAAAGAAAGAAATGAGACAGAAGATTCAAATGAGCTCAATCAGAAATGAAAATGGAGGCATTACAATTGATACGATGAATATTCAAAAGATCATCCAAAACTATTATGAACACCTATGTACAAAAAAACTAGACAATCGAGAGGAAATGGATAAACTCTTGGAAACACAATCTCCCAACTTCGAATCAGGGAGAAATAGAAACCTTGAACACAATAATAATGAGTAGCGAGATTGAAACTGTAACTAGAAGTCTCTCAACAACAACAATGAAGTCCAGGATCTGATAGACTCACAGGTGACTACAAGACCTTCAAAGAAGAACTGGGACCAATTCTACTGAAGTTATTCCATAAGATTTAAGAGGAGGAAATTCTCCCTAACTCTGATACCAAAGCTAGGAAAAGACCCAATAAAAAAACAAAACTACAGACCAATATCCCTTATGAACATAGACATGAAAATTCTCAACAAAATATTAGCAAACTGAATTCAGCAGCTTGTGAAAAAAAAACAATAAACCATGCTAAGTGGATTTTATCCCAGGGATGCAAAGGTGGTTCAACATATGCAAGTCAATAGGTGTAAAACCAAAACCACACGATCACTTCAATAGATGCAGAAAAATCATTTGATAAAATCCAGCATCCCTTTATGATAGCAACCCTCAGAAAAATAGGCATAGAGGGAACATTGCCAAAATAATGAAAGCCATATACAACAAATTCACAACCAATGTCATCCTGAACAAAGGAAAGTTGAATGCATTCCCCCTCAGAACTGGAACAAGGCAAGGATGCCCACTTTCACCACTCCTATTCAACATACTACTGGAAGTCTTAGAGCAGTCAGGCAAGAAAAAGAAATAAAAGGTATGCAAATAGGAAAAGAAGAAATGAAACTCTCTCTGTATGCCGACAATATGATCTTATACCTAGAAAATCCTAAAGACTCCACCAGAAGACTCCTGGACTTCATAAATGAATTCAGTAACATTTCAGGATGCAAAATGAACACACACAAATCAGTAGTACAGCTATACATCAACAGTGACCAAGCTGAGAATCAAATCAATAACTCAATTTCATTTACAATAGCAGCCAAAAGGCTAAAATACCTAGGAATATATTTAACAAAGGGGGTGAAAGATCTCTACAAGGAGAACCGCAACGCTCTGATGAAAGGAATTGTAGAGGACACAAACAAATGGAGAAACATCCTATGCTCATGGATTGGAAGAATCAATATTGTTAAAATGACCATATTATCCAAAGTAATCTACAGATTCAACGCCATTCTTATCAAACTACCAATGTCATTTTTCACAGAATTAGAAAAAGCAATCCTAAAATTCATAGGCAACCAAAAAAGACCCAGAATAGCCAAAGAAACCCTGAACACAAAGAACAAGCTGGAGGCTTCACATTGCCTGACTTCAAATTATACTACACGGCTGCAGTAACCAAAACAGCATGGTACAGGTACAAGAGCAGACACATGGGCCAATGGAGCAGAATAGAGAATCCAGAAATAAACCCAAATACCAACTGATCTTTGATAAAGCAGGCAAAACATACACCAGGGAAAGGACACTCTATTCAACAAATAGTGCAGGGAAAATTAGATAGCTACATGCAGAAAAATGAAACTTGATCCCTGTCTCTCCCTATATACAAAAATTAACTCAAAAACTTAAATGTCAGACCTGAAACCACAAAAATCCTAGATGAAAACCTAGGAAAATCTCTTTTGGACATTGGTCTAGGCAAGGAATTTATGGCTAAAACCCCAAAAGTGAATGCAATGAAAACAAAAGTTAACAAGTGGGACTTAATTAAACTACAAAGCTTCTGCATAACAAAAGAAATAATCAACAAAGCAAACAGGCAACCTACAGAATGGGAGATGATATTTGCAACCTATACGTCTGACAAAAGACTAATATCCAGAATCTACAAAGGTTCAAACCAGCAAGAAAAAGGCAAATGACCCCACGAAAAGCAGGGCAAATGACATGAGCAGGCATCTCTCAAAAGAAGATACACAAATGGCCAACAAATACATGAAAAAATGCTCAATATCATTCTTTAACAGGAAAATGCAAATTAAAACTACAATGAGCTACCCACTTACACCAGTCATAATGGTTATTATTATTATTATCATTATTATTATTATTATTTTGAGTTGGAGTCTCTGCTACCTAGGCTGGAGTGCAGTGGCACGCTACCGCAGCTTCGACCACTGGGCTCAGGTGATCCTCCCACCTCAGCCTTCCAACTAACTGGAACTACAAGCTCATGTCATCACACCCAGCTAACTTTTTGATTTATTGTAGAAATGAGATCCCACCACGTTGTCCAGACTGGTCTCAAAATCCTGGGCTCTGGCAGTTCTCTCGCCTCTGCCTCCCAAAGTGCTGGGATTATAGGTGTGAACTACCACACCCGGCCTAGAATGGCCATTATCAAAAAACAAAACAAAACAAAAAACCAATAAATGCTGGTGTGGATGTGGAGAAAAGGGAATGCTTATACACTGTTGGTGGGAGTGTAAATTAGTACAATCTCTATGGAAATCAGTATGAAGATTTTTCAAAGAACTAAAAATAAATTTACCGTTTGATCCAGCAACACCATTACTAAGTATCTACCCAAAGGAACATAGGCCATTATATAGCAAAGACACCTGTACCTGCATGTTCATCACAGCACAATTCACAATTGCAAAGATGTGGAATCAACCTAAATGCCTATCAACTGATCAGTGCATAATGAAAATGTGGTATAGATACACTACGAAATAATTTGAAGGTATCAAAAATAATGAAATACTGTCTTTTGCAGCAACTTGAATGGAATTGAAGAACATTCTCCTAAGTGATTAACTCAGGAACAGAAAACCAAACACCACATGTGCTCACTTATAAGTGGGAGCTAAACTAAGAGAATCCTTGTTGGGTCTTTGCCAGTTTGGGGGTATCAGGATGATATCAGACTCATAAAAATGAAGTAGGGAGAATTTCTTTCTTCTTGATTGCCTGAATTACTTTCAATAAGATTGGAATCGGCCCTTTCTTGTATGTCTTGTAGAATTCAGCTGAGAAACCATCTGGTCTAGGGTTCTTTTTTGGCAGGGAGATTTCTTATAACTAAGTTGGTTTCCTGAATTGTTATTGCTCTGTTTAGGGTTTCAGTTTTTTCCTGATTCAATCTTGGGAGGTTATATGATGCCAGGAAATCCTCCATTTCCTCTAGATTTTCAGTTTATTTGCATACAGATGTTCATAGCAATTTCTGATAATATTTGAATTTTTTTCAAGATCAGTTGTAACATTGTGTTATTTGTTTCTAATTGTGTTTATTTCTTTTTTAGTCAACCTGGTCAGGGGTCTGTCAATCTTATTTATTCTTTCCAAGAATCAACCTTTTGTCTTATTGATCCTTTCTATTATATTTTTGTCTTCTACTTTCTGTAATTGTGACTTTATCTTAGTAATCTGAATTTTTCTACTGAATTAGGATTTAATTGTTCATGTCATTCCAGCTCCCTTAGGTGTGACATTAAGCTGTTTACTTGCAATCTCTCTGTTTTGTTTATTTTATTTTATCTTATCTTATCTTATCTTAGAGATGTGAAGTACAAGTCAGGATTAGCTACACAGTAGACTGAGTACAGGTGAAGTTTGGGCCTCCAACTGGTTCTCACTTCCCCTGGTTTAGGACTAGGTACCCTTTGTGTGTGATTACATGCCCCTTCTCCCTCCCTCCCCCTGCAGTGTCCAGTGACTGCCATTCCCTTCCTTGTGCTAATGTGACTAATGTTGAGGTTCTACTAATGAGTGAGAACATGTGGTATTCAGTTATTTGTTTTTGGGATAGATCACTAAGTATGATAGTCTCCAACTCCATACAGTTTGCTGCAAAACCTATGATTTTTTTTCTTCTTTATGGCTGCATAATATTCCATCATGTATATGTGCCACATTTTCTTTATCCAGTCCACTTTTGATGGGCAGTGGCATTGGTTTCATGTTAGTGCTATTGTGCATAATGCAGCTATAAACATGCATGTGTGTAGGTGTCTTTTTGGTAGAATGATTTATGTTCCTCTGGGTATATTGCCAGGAGTGGTATTTCTTTTAGAAATCACCACACTGCTTTCCATAGAGGTTGAGCTAGTCTGTGTTCCCAACAACAGAGTAGAAACAGTCCCATTTCTCTGCACCCTTGCCAGCATCTGTTGTTTTTGAATTTACTAATGATGCCTATCTTTACTGGAGTTAGGTGGTATATCATTGTCATTTTAATTTGCATTTCTCTGATGATTAGTGAGGCTGAGCATTTTTCATGTGTCTGTTGGCTGCTTGAATATCTTCTTTTGAAAAGTGTCTATTCATGTCCTTTGCCCATTTTTTAATAGGGTTGTTTGTTTTTTCCCTTTCAGGTCATTTGAGTTTCTTGCAGATGCTGGATGCTAGGCCTTTGTCAGATACATAATTAGCAAATATTTTTCCCCATTCTGTGGGTTGTCTTCCCATTATTTTGATGGTTTCTTTTGCTGTGCAAAAGCTTTTCAGTTTGATGAGGTCCCACTTGTCTATCTTACCTTTTATGGCATTTGTTTTGGGGGATTTGATCAAAAGTTGATTGCCCACTCCAATGTGCACAAGAGTGTTTCCTATGTTTTCTTCTAGAATTCTTACAGTTTGAGGTTTTATGTTTAGGTCTTTAATATTTAGAGTTGATTTTTGTATATGGCAATAGGTAGGAGTCTTATTTCAAACTTCTGCATGTGTTCAACCAGTTTTCCCAGAACCACTTGCTAAATATGGTCTCTTTTCCACAGTACTTGTTATTTATGGCTTTGTTGAAGATGAGTTGGTTGAGAGATCAAGTTTTTGCTTCCAGAATCTCCATCCTCTTTCAATGGTCTATGTTCCTATTCTTGTATCAGAACCAGACTGTATTGGTTACTGTAGCTTTGTAGTAAAGTTTAGAGTCTATAAGTATGACACCTCCTGCTTTGTTCCTTTTGTTGAGGATTGTTTTGGCTTATCATACTCTTTGTTCTTTCCACATAAATTTCTGTATTGTTATTTCCAGATCTGAGGAAAATGATGTTGGTAATTTGATGATCATTGCATTGAATCTGTAGATTGCCCGGGTGGACATCTTGACAGTATTGATTCTTCCAATCCAAAAGCATGGAAGTGTTTTTCCATTTGTTTGTGTCATCCTTTATTTCTTTAACCTCATTTTGTAGTTCTTGTTGTTCTAACTTCTCTGGTGGATGCCACAGTATCTCATTTTTTGTGGCTATTGTGAATGGGATTGTGATTTTTATGTAGCACTCTGTCTGCTTATTGCTGGTGTATAGAAAAGCAGCTGTCTTTTCCACATTGATTTTGTACCCAAAGACTGCCAAAGCTGATTATCAGTGCAAGGAGACTTTTTACAGACTCCCTAGGATTTTCAAGATATAGAACAATATCATCTGCAGAGATGGATAACTTGACTTACTCTTTTCATATTTGGATCCTCTGATTTCCTTATCTTGCTTGATTGTTCTCACTAGGATTTCCAACACTATGTTGAAGAGGAGGGGTGAGAATGGACATCCTTGTCTAGTTCCTGTTGTCAGGGGGAAAGTCTCCAATTTCTGCCTGTTGAGCATAATATTGGCTGTGGGTTCATCATAAATGGTTCTTACTATATTAAGGACTGTACCTTCTATGCCTAGGTGTTCAAGAGTTTTTATCAAGAAGTGATACTGGATTTTGTTGAGTACTTTTTCTGCATCTAATGCTATAATTATGTTATTGATTTTACATCTGTTGATGTGCTGAATTATGTTTATGATCTTTCAGATGGTGAATCAGCCCTGCATCCCAGAAATGAAGCCCACTTGGTCATGGTGGATGATCCTAGAGATGTGTTGTTGGATTCGATTTGTGAATCACATTAAGAATTTTTGCATCTGACCAGCTCCAGACTCTTCCTCACCACTGCAGCAGGAGAGACTGCTGTCTCCAGGCTTTGCCTCACCATTTCAGTGCCTGGCCAGACAATGGCAGCAGGGACTGCAGAGAGAGCCCAAAGGCAGAGTCCCACCAGAGAGGACAAGAGAGGCATCCCACCACCATCTTGAAGGTGGGGCAGGAAAGTGCTCTGATTTGCTCACCATGGAGCAACAGACCTGATCTCTGTGACTGGTGGATCAACTATTCAGGGGTTGATCATGAACCAGAGGGAATATCCTGAAAGCACAAACTTCAGAGGGACCTGATGAGTGCTGAGTCCCAGACGGCCCACCCCTTACCCTGATCAAGCCATGGGACAAATGGTGTGGCCAGAAAAGGATGAGGAAGACCTCCAAAGAGATCAGTGAACAAATCCAGAGCCTGGATCAGGGAAGAATAGAGGACTGAGCAAACATCAGAAGGGAAAACCTCTCCCACTGACACTGAATAACAGAACTAAAGAGAAAAACAAGAGATCATTCACAAATGAGGAAAAACCAAAGGAAGGCCACAGGTAATTTCAAGTATAACAAAGAGAAAACTCCTGAAAAATCAGACCTCGGAGCCCAAACAATGGAAGTCACCAAGGACTGGCCCCAAAATATGACAGGGACTAGGGAATTGATGGAAAGAGTGAATAAGACTCAAGAAAGACAAAATGCAACACTGAAAGGACTTGTAACAGAGATTTTGGCAATAAAAATTTTCATCCAGGAAATAAATAACAAGATGACAAGCATGGAAAGCAGAATTAATCTATCTGAAGAAAGAATCTCAGAACTTGAAGACCAGAACATGGAATTAACCTGATCTGTAAAAAACATAGAAAAAAATCTCAGAAAGGAAGAACAAAGCCTATGAGAGATGTGTGAATATACCAAGAGACGAAACCTATGCCTGATTGGTATCCCAGAAAAAGAAAGGGAAATGGAGAACACCTTGGAGCAGTATTCTAGGAAGTAATCCAAGAAAACTTTCCCCATCTCACCAGAAATGTGACCAGCCAAACACAAGAGATACAGAGAACCCCCACAAGACATCAAATGAGAAGAGCAACCCCTAGACACAGTAATTCACCTACACAAAGTAAGCACAAAAGAAAAAATCCTAAAGGCAACAAGAGAGAAAGGTCAGACTACCTACCAGGGAAAGCTAATCAGAATAGCAGCAGACCTACTGGCAGAAACACTACAAGCAAGAAGGGACTGGAGTTCAATATTCAAAGTTCTCAACGAGAAACAATTCCAACCAAGAATTTCCTACCTAGCCAAGCTCAGCTTCATCAGTGATGGAGAATTAAAATCCTTCCCAGACATCCAATCCCTAAGAGATTATGCAGCTTCAACCAGTTCTACAGGAGACCCTTAAAAAGATATTAAGCACAGAAGAAAGAAAAAAAAAGAATGACTACACCCTTCCCAAGAGAGCAGCAAAGCACAGAATCGACACAGAATACAGTGCAACAAGAAACTTGAAAACACACACATACATCAACCCCAAAGTCAAAAGAAAACAAACAATAAAAAACTTTATAAGAACCTCATGACAGGAATAAGCAATCATATTTCAGTAATCAGCTTGAATGTGAATGGACTAAATGCACCACTGAAAAGCCACAGAATGGCAAACTGGATAAGAAACCATCACCCAATTATTTGCTGTATCCAGGAAACTCATCTCATGACAAAGGATGCACATAGACTCAAAATTAAAGAATGGAAAACAAGTTTCCAGGCAAATGGATCTCAAAGGAAGGCAGGAGTCACAATCTTAATATCAGACAAAGCAACCTTTAAGCTATCAAAAATTTTAAAAGATACAAAAGGGCGCTGCATAATGATAAAAGGTTCAATCCATCAACAAGAAATATTCGTCCTAAACATATATGTACCCAGCACGGGAGCACCAGCATTTATAAAACAACAATTAAATAAACTAAAAAGAGATACTGACTCTAACACTATTATAGCGGGGGGAAAAAATCAACAAGGAGATTCAGAAACTAATCACTCGACCAAATGGACTTAATAGATACCTACAGGTTATTGCACCCAACAACCACAGAATATACATTCTACTCATCACCACATGGAGTGCACTCCAAGATCTATTAAATCCTTGACCATAAATCAAGAATAAACAAATTCCATCAAGTTGAAATACTGCCATGCACCTTCTCAGACCACAGTGGAATAAAAATAAATATCAACACTGACAAAATTTTCCCAAAGCCCACAAAGACATGAACACTAAACAGTATGATGCGAACAACTACTTGGTCAACACTGAAATCAAAGCAGAAATTAAAAGATTCCTGGAAATAAATTGTTCTTATCAGACCCAGAAATGACAATACAGAAGTTCATATGGAAACATAAACCACCATGAATAGCCAAAACAATCCTTAGCACAAGAAATAAAGCAGGAGGTATCACACTTCCAGACGTCAAATTTTACTATAAGGCTACAGTAATCAAAACAGCCTGGTATTGGTACAAGAACACGCATATAGACCAATGGAACAAGATAGAGATTCCAGAAACAAAGCCTCATTTTCTCAACCAACTCATCTTTGACAAAGCCTCCAACAACAACCACTGGGAGAGGAGAACCTATTCAGTAAGCGGTGCTGGGAAAACTGACTGACCACATGCTGAAGATTGAAACGGGACCCCTACCTATCACCATACACAAAAATTAGCTCTAAATGGAGGAAAGACCTAAATGTAAAACCTCAAACTATAAGAATCTTAGAAAATGCAGGAGACACCCTAATGGGAATTGGAACTGGTAACCAATTCCTGATCAAAACCCTAAGTACCCATACCATAAGAAATAAGATAGATAAGTGGGACCTCATCAAACTGACGAGCTTCTGCAAAGCAAAAGAAACCATCAAGAGAGCAGGGAGACAGCCCACAGGATGGGAAAAAATATTTGCCAACTGTATATCTGACAAAGGCCTAACAGCTGGGATCTGCAAGGAACTCAAATGTGCTGAAAAGAAAAAAAACCAGCAGTCCATTAAAAAGTGGGGAAAATACATGAATAGACACTTCTCAAAAGAAGATATACAGGCAGTCAACAGACGCATGAAAATGTGCTCAGCGTCACTAATCATCAGACAAATGCAAATCAAAACCACATTAAGGTACTACCTAACCCCAGTAAGAATGGCCATTGTTAATAAATAACAACAGATGCTGGCAAGGATACAGAGAAAAAGGAATGCTTCCACACTGCTAGTGGGAATACAAACTAGTGCAACCTCTTTGGAAGACAGTGTGGCAATTTCTGAATGGACTAGAAATTGACCTTCCATATGACCCAGCAATCCTCCTATTGGGAATATACCCAGAGGAACTCAAATCATTCTACAAAAAAGATACCTGCACATGCATGTTTGTTGCAACTCTATTCACAATAGCAAAAACATGGAACTAACCATGCTGCCCGATGAAGCTGGAGTGGATTTTTAAAAGTGTGATAAATATACACAATGGAATGTTATGCAGCCATAAAGAAAGACAAACATGGACTTCCCAGCAACTTGGGTGGATTTAGAGTCTATCATACTCAGTGATCTATCACAGAAACAAAGAACAGAGTACCATCTATTCTCACTCATAAGCAGACCTCGAACAATTATCATAATACTATAAGAAAGGGATTGGCAGTAGTGGGAAACTGCTAGAAGAGTGGGGGTGGGACTGGCAGTTGAGGGAAACTGCCAGGGGAGTGAGAGGCATATCTAATCAACAAAGGTACCTGCATAATGAACATTTGTATACCTAACCCTGAATTGTACCCCACATCTTTATAAAATAATACAAAATAAAATAAATAATTTTTGCATCTATGTTCTTCAAGTAGTTTAGCCTATAATTCTCTTTCCATGTTGGGTCTTTGTCAAGTTTGGTTATCAGTATGATGTTGGCTTCATAAAATGAGTTGGGAAGCATGCCATATTCCTCAATTGCCTGGAATACTTTTATTAAGATTGGTGTCATCTTCTCTTTGTATGTCTTGTAGAATTCAGCTAGGAAGCCATTGGTTCCGGGGCTTTTTCTGGTAGGTAGATTTCATATGACTGAGTCAATTTCCTGGATTGTTATTTGTCTGTTTAGAGTTTCGATTTCTTCTCATTTCAACCTTGGGAGGTTGTGTGATGTCAGGAAGTGCTCCATTTCCTTTAGATTTTCTAGTTTATTTGCATATGTGTTTTTATAATAATTGCTGATAATCTTTTGAATTTCTTCAGGGTCCGTTGTGACTTCACAATTTGCCTTTCTAATTGTGTTTATCTGATCTCTCTCTCTCTCTCTCTCTCTCTCTCTCTCTCTCTCTCTCTCTCTCTCTCTCTCTCAATCTGGCCGAGGGACTGTCGATCTTACTTATCCTTTCAAAGAACCTCCTTTTGGTCTTGTTGATCCTTTCTATGATATTTTTGTCTTGTATGCCCTGTAACTCTGATTTTATATTGGTAATCTGCATTCTTCTGCTTGGGTTAGGATTTAGGTGATCTTGCCTTTCCAGCTCCTTTCGGTACGATGTTAGGCTGTCTACTGTTGAACTTTCTGTTTTCTTGATTTGTGCATGTTATGCTATGAATTTTCCTCTTAACACTGATTTCATGGCATCCCATAGATTCTGATAGGATGTGTTTTAGTTTGTTTCCAGGAATCTTTTTATTTCTGTCTTGATTTCCATGTTGACCCAGAAGTCATTCAACAGCATGCTTTTTAGAGTCCATGTCTTTGTGTGTTTTGAAGGGATCTTGCTAAGGGCAATATTTATTTTTATTCCACAGTGATATGAGAAGATGCATAGTATTATTCCAACCTTTTAAAATTTGCTCATGTTTGATTTATGCCCAAGAATGTGACTGATCTTGGAGTACGTTCCGTCTACTGATGAGTAGAAAGTGTACTCTGTAGTTGTTGGGTGAAGTGTTCTGTAGATGTCTTTTAAGTCCATTTGGTTGAGTATCCAGTTGAAGTTTTGGATCTCCTTGTTGGTTTTTGGCCTTAATGATTTATCTAAAGCTGTTAGTGGTGTATTTAGGTGTCCTACTATGATTGTGTGAGAGTCAATATCCCCTTTTAGTATGCTTCATAGTTGTCTTATAAAACCTGGTGCTCCTGTGCAGGGTGCATATACATTTAGGATGGATATTTCTTGCTGGTGAGTTGAGCCTTTTATCATTATGCAGTGTTCTTCCATGTCCTTTTTAAATTTTTGATGGCTTGAAGACTGCTTTGTCGAATATTAGAATTAGTTATGCCTGCTTTCTCCTGTTTTCCATTCACCTGAAAAGTCATTTTCCAGCCTCCAATCTTGAGTCTGTTTGTGTCTTTTGCAGTGAGAGGAGTTTCCTGCAGACAGCAGATTGTTGGGTCTTTTGTGTGTGTGTGTGTGTGCTTTTTTTGTGTGTGCTTTCACTTTAATGTCTCTGACAACATCTAAAGTTTCTTTTAGGCTTATTTCAAAGGCAATTTGGCAATCTCCTTTCTTTTTTTTATTTATCAATATTTTTTATTATGATAGTGTGGGGTACAGTTAAGGGTTAGGTATACAAATATGTTTCGTTCAGGCACCCTATTGATAAGAGGTGTTTCCCCGTCCCCAGACAGATGTTTGCTAGTTGGGTCATTTTTTAAACCCAGTTTGTCACTCTATGTCTCTTCAGTGGTGCATTTAGTTCATCCATGTTCAAGTTGATTATTGATGTATGAGAGTTTATCCCTGTCATAGTACTCCTATGGGGTTGTTTTGATTGCTTTTAATTTTTGTATTAATATATTTGTGTTTTTTCATTTTTGTGGGTGCCCTGTATGCTCTTTTAACTGTGTGCTTGCTTGTGCTTTTGCAATGAGTGGAACCATTCTTTTGTTTCCGTGCTCAAAACTTTTTTAAGCATCTCCTGAAGGGCTGGTCTGGTGATAGTATATTCTCCTAGGGGTTGGATAACCAGGGAAGAATTTTAATTCCCCATCCCTGATGAAGTTTATCTTGGCATGGTGGGAAATTCTTGGCTAGAATGCTTATTTTTGAACATTAAAAATGGGACTCCAGTCCTTTCTGGTGTGTAGGGTTTCTGCTGAGAAGTGTGCTGCAATTCTGATGGTTTTTCACCAGTCAGTGGTCTCACTCTTCTCTCTAGCTGCATTTAGTACTTCTTCTTTCATGCTTACTTTGTAGAGATGAATTGTGTCTTGGGGATGGTCTTCTCATGTAATACCTTGCAGGGGTTCTCTGAATCTCTTGAATTGGCGTGGTCGCCTCTCCAGTGAGACATGGGAAATTTTCTTCAATGACCTCTTGGAAAGCTTGTTCCAGGATGTTTTCAGTTTCACCTTCTGTTTTGGGGATACCAAGCAATCGTATATTTAGTTTATTTACATAATCCCACACCTCTTGTAGGCTTTATTCGTTCTTTTTAAGCTTTTTCTCCTTGTTTTTGTTAGACTGGGTTAGTTCAGTATTTTGATCTTCAAGTTCTGAGATTCTTTCCTCTGCTTAGTCAATTCTGCTTTCTGGGCCTATTATTTTGCTTTGAAATTCTAAGAAGGAATTCTTCATTTCCAGGATTTCAGACTGGACTTTTCTTATATTGACCAGTTCAGTTTTTACTTCCTGTACAGCTTTTGTTCCCTGGGTGATCTTTGCTTCCAACTTCTCATAGTTTTCCTTCAACATTTTTGCCATCTATTGTCTGAATCTGTGTCTTTCATCAGAGACGAGCTGCTCTGGCTGGATTCTGTTTTGGGGGATTGGAAGGTACTTTCATAAGTGATGTCTCGTTAAGGCTTTGAGGATTGACAGTGCTTTTCTACGGGTTCTTCCTTATCTGTGATGACCAATTCTTTTTAATATTTTTTTATTTTTTAGTATTTTTTTATTTTTATTTATTTTTTGGTGTTGTAGTTAGATATGGTCTAGCTGTCCTAGGGCCTTTTCTGCTGTTCAAAATAGTTCACACAGGGAGAGAGAGTGGGCATTGACTCCCATTCCTCCATATTTGTTGTGCAGTGCTCAGAGCTCAAAGTGACTCTGCTGTAGAGATTTTCCTGTGGTCAGGCCAACCAGATTGCTTTCTAACCCCCATTGCAAGCTCTTTGTGGGGATCGGGAAGGGGGATATGCCCCCTGGTCACTGGTAACACTCCTGGAGTTTTTTGGGTTTTTTGTTTTGTTTTGGTTTTTGCTTTGTTTGTTTTGCTGACTGCAGCTAAGAAGTGCTCCCACAGGCAAACAGGACCTCTAAATACCTTTCACAGCTCTCCCTCTCCCATCAAAGGCTGTGCTCAGAACTTAAAAGCAGCACATTCCCTGTCACAGCAGGATGCCCTTTTGGCATGTGAGGCTGGCAGGTGATCCTTTCTGGTACAGGGGGGTGGACTGCCAGACACTGGTGGTGGGGACTTAGTGAGTGCAACAAGCAGGCGAATTTTCCTGGCCTGAGAGTTGCCAGCAAGCACCACAGGCAGGGAACATACTCTTGGGGGTTAACTGGTGGTAGGCTTTCCAAACTCAGATGGGTTCCCAGCCCCACGTGGGCTCCAGCAGCACATGCTGTACCCTAACCAGGATTCCTCCCACGTGAGACTCAAGACCTGCATGGCTGGGAGGAAAGGAACTGTCCCATACCATGTCAGGAGCACTCACTTCCTGTCACATACAAAGCAGGACTTCATAGCCTGCTTTGCAGCACCCGGCAGGGATGGGGCCTCCTGGCTCCAACGCCAGCCTCCCAGTCCCTCTCCTCCTTGCACCCTGTGCATTCCAAGAATCTTCTGTGGGATGCAGGGTACTTCCTCTGTCCAAGTCTGCTTAAGCTGCCTGAGCTTGCTAGTTGCTGGGTTTGTCCTCCCTGTTTTACTCTGCAAGAAAGTTGCCCATCAGCTACTCCCCAGTGGCCATCTTGGCATCCAAGCTATAGAATAGAGTTCAATGAACCATAATCTAGGAAGACATGCTGAGACAGCCTTAGTGAGACAAGCGTAGTCTGCTTTGCAACAACTCTTCTAATCTGGGATTATATCTAAGCAAATTGGATGCATGCTGGTCCTTTCAAAAAAGTGCCCCAGAAAAAAAGGTGTAAGTAATAATCACTTTAAGGGACTCAAGAGCACTATTCACAATGTATTCGCCACTGCCCACAGTCTGGCCCTCACTGACCACATCTGTCCATCAGTCCTACAAGCCCTGGAAATCATGCCACTGATGCTGCCATTTTCTCAGAGACGAAGATGTTGGCAAGGCTGTGTCTTCCCAATCATATTATCTTTGAATAATAACGGCTTGTTTCTGACATTGGAAACATTATGCTTTTTTCCTTTTCCCATTTTACAACATTGGACACATCCACCCGGTACAATGTTGAATAAAACCAGTAGAGTGGACATCTTTGTCTTATGCCTGATAGGAAACGGAAATTTTAAACATTTCAACATGTTTACTGTGCTTTCTGTAGATATACTTTATTAGAATAGGAAGTTCCATTCTATTCCTAATTTACTAAGACTATCTTGAATGTATGTTGATTTTCATCAAGCACTTGTAGTGCATTCACGTGTATGGTCATAAGATTTTTTTCCCTTCGTTAATCTGTTAACATGGTACATTACATTGGTAAGTTGATACGTTTAAACCAAACTTACATTCCTGGGGGAAAAATTTGGTCATGACATATCCTTTTTGAATAATCTATGTCTTTACTAATTTGCTTGGAGTTTTAGCATATGTCTTCATAAGTGACATTAGCTTGTACTTTTATTTAATGTACAGATACTCCTTCACTTGCCATGGGATTATGTCCTAAAAAGTCTAGCATAAATTGAAATTTTCCCAAGTCAAAAATGCATTTAATACACCTGACCTTCCAAGTATAATAGCTTAGCCTCTCTTACCTTAAAGGTGCTTAGAACCTTAGAATACTTATACTAGCCTACAGTTGGGCAAAATTATCTAACACAAAGGCTGTTTTACAAGAACATGTTGAAAATCTCATGTAATTTATTAGCTACTGTACTGAAATTGTAACACAGAATGGTTGTATGGGTACTCAAAGTGCTGTTTCTAATTAATTCCTTTCATTTTCGTACCATTGTAAAGGCAAACTTAAGTGGAATTATCATAAACCAGAGCCTGTCTGTAGTCTTCCTGTTGGACTTTGGTATCAATGTCACACTAGCTAAATAAAATGAATCGGGATGTAAAATCCCGTTTCCTATTCTCTGAAACTGAAGTCTCTGCAAGACTTTGAATAATGTAGAGGTAGGCTTTCCTGTGTTTCTGGATTACATGTCTTTTTAAGCTTTGGGCTCTATGTAAAAGAAAGAGACAGAAGGGGCAGCTCCAGGTCCCCATCACTTCAAACTTTGCAAGTTGCCCATGCTCCCTGCAAGATGCCTGACATGATGCTGTCAGTCTGAAAACTATCTGCTCCTGTTTCTGCGCTGATAGGCTGATAGTAATCTCTCTACACAGAAAGCTAGAAGTTGCCACTCTCTTAATTTGCCTACATAGTTTTGATCTGTGCAATATGGTCATGAATGGGTTGACCAAACCTAGAGCTTTGTATAGTTATGACAACAGTTCCATGTATTGAGATATTTATCTAACAACAACAGGAATAATAACTCACATTTATGGAGTGTGTATTATCTGTTAGCCACTTCTCTGTGCTAGGCTTCATTGTTTATGATCTCATTTAATATTTTTAAAAGATGAGTCAGAGTTTTCTTAAAATTTACAAAATCTGACTCTAGTAAGAAGCAGATATGGAGTTCTAAGTTCAAAGCCTTTGCTCTTTCTGAAACTGAATACTTCTGAAAGTGTTCCACGCAGAAGATGTTATAAGTTCAATTCCCCTCATTCTGTTTCCTCCAGGCATGCACAGATACAAAATAAACTGATAGTGGTATGTTGTGTCAGACTGGAATCCAAGAATGGAATTGCCTTTAGTGATGTGATTTTCCAAAGCAGTCAATAAGTTACTATGAGTTTCCAGATGGGGCAATATACAAGCTTTACTCAATTTACAGGAAAGTGACATGTGTTTATTAAGTTTATTTAAAACTAAGAAAATCTAGTTTATTTAAGACTCTGGGGAAAAAAGTTTGTCTCCCTGCAGCCCTCACCCCCCAGATGCCAGTGGCCCCCTCCAATCCTTCCAACAATGGAAACTGCCTTTGAAAATTTCCAAAATGCCCCAAAATGGGCAGTTGTATTCTGACCGTAAACCACAAGTTTAGGGTACGTCCAAAAACAAGTACTCCCAGGTTGTGCATGGTAGCTCACGCCTGTAATCCCAGCACTTTGGGAGGCCAAGGCAGGAAGATAGCTTGAGGTCAGAAGTTCAAGAGCAGTCTGCACCACATAACAAGACCCTGTCTCTACTAAAAATTTTAAAATTAGGCAGACATGGTGTGTGCCCATAATCCCAGCTACTTGAGAGGCTGAAGTGGGAGGATAGATTGAACCCAGGAGGTCAAGTTTATCATGAGCTATGATCGCACCACTGAACTTCAATCTAAGTCACAGAGCAAAATACTGTCTCAATTTTTTAAAAAAGGAAGTACCCTCAAACTTCTTATTCACATCAGAAGGATAGGAATGTTGCAGTTGGTACAAGGATTTGGCGCAGACAAAATAACACTGCAGCATGGAGGAGGACATAATATTCCCCAAAAAGGATTATGAGCACATTCCTGCTATGTCTTGCTTCCCGTAGTAAGAAAGTGGGTCAGGGGCAGCTGGGGTGTGCCGTGAAGCTTTATTTCCAAGGTTGACCACTGCCATGGAACACTGATGCTCTTGTCTCCTGGGACTAGTATCCTTCTCCTTGGTGAGGGCAGCCCTCTCCAGGATAAGACACTAGACTAAGGGGCCTGGCTAGGTCTTTAGGATTCCAGGGGGAGCTATCTGGTGGGGGACGCAGATGAGATCAGGAGAAGGACTGCTGAAAGAAAAAGAGGAGAAACGATCTCCTCGGATGAGGGGCAGGTTTTTGTTAGTAAAGGGAAGATATTGGCCCTAAGTCCTGGTATTGCTCTAGACTCATGTGGAATAACATGATGGTGCAAGAAAGAATCAAATGCTGATGAGAAGTGGGACAAAAGATTGCATCATCTCACACCCTATGTGTCAAATGGTCCTTGAGAAGCCCCCATGCCCTTCTGGGATCTAAAAGATAATTTCCTGGTACCACCTGCATCCAGATCCTTGAAGAGAAGGGATTCGAAATAAACTGAAGCCTTTCAGGAGAAAGGCTGGTAGGATTGATGATGTCTCCTCAAAAGAGCCACTGCCCTACCCTAGTTGTGAGATGCAGCAGGAATCCCCCTTTAAATGCCATCGATGAATTTGCCTCTAATGGGATGATGCATCCTACTGACGTTTCTCTCCATAAAATAAAACCAGGAAACTGGGTGCTCCTCAAAACTTGGAGAGATGCCCATCCCAGTGATAAACTTCAACCATGGTGGGTGGGACCATACCAATTTTTGTTAGTAACACGCTCTTCTATTAAATTGAAAGAAGTTAAGCCATGGATTCATCGCTCTCGGATAAAGCCGGTTCTTGATCCAGCTGCAGACCTGCAAGATCCAGCCAACTCTACCCCTAAAAACCCAGCTCCTGCTAGTTGCAGCTATCCCCATAAGCCTGGGTTTGGCCTCAAATTAAAAATCATCAAAAGAAATCCACAGATAAGTAATGACTGATTCCTGGCCCTACATAATTACCTATTGTGTATGTTGGGGCATTTTCTTGATTTCCTGTTTGCTTAACTCTTTATGTTTGTCACCTGAATCTCTTAAGCACTTCACCTGCAAAGCATAACCAGGAATCAGACTGGTTATTCATTCTCAACCTGTTTTTTTAGCTGTATTATAGTAATTAATCATCTACTTATTCTTATTTCACTGAAAAGCATGCCCAAGAATTTTAATTCAGACCCTGAATAAAATAAGTTGTACATGGTGTTTGCTGTGTCTTTCTAACTGTACTGCTAGCAACCGACCAACATAATTCCAGTTTACAGCCTTGTTTCCTTGACCCTTGATTTTCCATTGAGCAATAACTCCTTAATTAGAATTTTTCACTCTCTGGCCTCTTCAGTAAATTTAACCAGTTGTTGGATTTGTCATCCTAAACCATTTTCAGTTCATGACCATACTGATCCTTTAGTCATGCTTGGAACTAACTTTACAGCTGTTCACAATTTTACCAGAGACTATAACAAAAGGCTCCTTCATGTGGCCTTGAAGGTAACAACCCAGGGCCCTATATCTCCAGCTCTCTGCTTCCTCCTAACTTCTTTATGAAGGGGTGTGGGATTCACTCTATACCTAAAGGTTTGAACTGCTCCAAGCCTGTTGGTTTCACCATAATTAGCCAGCTGTTTAATTTCTCATTTTTTTCTCAACTCTGAAATGCTGCATAAAAGGGTATTGCCATTATGGTCTTTACCTTCTTGGAGCTACCTTGATTAAGTTTACTGAGAAAGAAATAGTACGCTTCTCCTCTGTTTAGTTTACTATCGATTGACAAGAGTACTACTAGCCCATACTCTTTTTTACCACCATTCATAAAAGCCTGCTCAAAGATACCTCTGAGCTTATATTTTGGGTTACATCCAATTCAATAATTACTTGCTAAAAAAGCAACACTTGGAAATAGACCTACCAGTTATGGCTCCTTGGATTAACCCAAACTGCAAAACCCTACCGTGAGACTCTGGGCTCAATCTGTACAATCTTTCTGGGGTCCTCTTTGTTTGTGGGGCATACCAAGGAACCTCCTGGGCTTATGAATGTATTGACAGCTATTATAGAGAAGGAACTTGCCTGTTAGGCTACTCAGTTCTCTCATTTTCCTTATACAAACTACTGAAACTAAGCACTGGACAAGCTCCCTAAAACTACTTGGTAGAACTAAATGGTCCACAAACTCACTTTGGGAAGACACACATTCTTACTTACCTGGGTACCAAGAAGGTGGGGTTGGGTATTTCTTTAGATGAATTGTGTTACCTTGGTTGGGAGTGACATCCCACGAACATACAATTAGAAATCTCTCCCTTATGTTAGGAAATCTTGCTAAGGAAACTGCAGCTGCAGTAGCTACCCAACAGAGAGGAATTAATTCATAGGCTTGGGTTATCTTAGTTAATAAGATAACCCTAGATTACATCTTAGTGGAGCAGAGAGGCATATGAATGTTGCAAATACCATATGCTGTACTTACTTAAACAAATCAGTGTAGGTAGAAACTCACTTAGGAAAAATTAGAGAACAAGCCACTTGGTTACAACAGGTCTCCCTGACTATCCCTGAGGACTGGTTTTCTACTTTGTTTTCTAGGACTCCCCATGGAATAAATTCTATGTTTTCTGGATTGCTAAAGCTAGGCATGTCAGTCTTGCTCATTTTGCTTATGCTTTATATTATGACCAAATGTGCATTAAAATGTTGTAATAAAGCAGTGACTAAAGCAACTATTATAATGATAGTACAGCACCGTGGTGCCATGCCTGGAACTTGTGAGTATCTCGAACTCCATGCTAGAAACTTTCTCTCCTCATATCTCAGTCCCCAATCTTCACTCCACTTCAGTAGGAAGTGGCCAGAGTGATCAGCACCCCGTGCCCCTCAGGATTGAGGAGTGACAGAGATGGGGAATTGAGACAGAGCAGGAGCCTCCTTCTTTAGGGGCCTGTGGACCCCACAAATGGACATAAAAGAAAATCCTAAAGCTCCTTCAAGGGAAGTTCAGGCATCTAGCTAATCCCAGAAATAAAGAAGTAACTTGTTAAACAAGAGGGTAATCATAGCCTAAAACAATAACCAAGGAAGTTAAAGTTCCAGAGATATTTGCTTTCCCTATAAAAGTTAAAGATAGCATCTTAACATACAAGGGAGTCTCCCCCCCAAAAAAAACAGAATGTACTTATAAAGAATTGTGTATTTACTCTTACGTGTTTAAACTTTAGTCGTCTTCAAAGTACTACCTGTTTGATGCAATACATCTATCAAGATGCTTTTTCCACCGCTCGAAACAGTTTATGAACTCATCAACTTCTGAGGCCTTTTAGTGCTTCTGCCACTTTTTGTTTCTTACCTCTTCTACATTGACAAAGCATTTCCCTTTGAGGACTTTTTTCATCAGGGAAAAAATTGTTGCTCAGAGTGAATAGAGAGGGTGGGGCATGGAAGTCATGCTGGTTTTGGTCAAAAACTGCTGAACACTCAGCGCACTGTGGGCAGATGCTCTCAAAAATCACCCATTATAAAATGGGCAAATGTGCTTAAAGACTCTCCAAAAAAATATTCACTGAAGCCAAACGTAGCCTCTCACAATAACGCTGGCTGGTACACTGAGGCCTATGGGTTCCTAGAGCACTTATCTAGTAGAGGAAGACTGTATTACAAGGAACCCACCCTCCAAAAAAGAATTCCAGTTTTTTGAGGGGTCCCCCTCTTATATCTCTCAGTTCTCTTTCAGAGGCTCAGACCCTCACTGAGACCACCACCACTACCACTACCACCATCACCAAATGGATCTGCTGGCACATAGGCCTCAGATAAGGGGGAAATGAAGACTGAACATTATCTATGGTCCTTTATTTTAAACAAATCTTCTCTTCCTTAACCAACTGAAAACTCAAAAATCTTTGAATCTACCTACAACCTATAAGACTTTGCTCCAAGATATTCCACCCTTTGCTCCAAGATATTCCACACTGGCTGAAACCAGTGTGTTACCTCCATGTATTGATTGATGATATTGCCTTAGCTTCTGATTTCCTGAAATTTATCCCAGCCTTTAGAAATCCTTGCCTGCATGTGGTCAGCCAGTTTTCCCAGTACCATTTACTGAATAGGTTCTCCTTTTCCCAGTGGTTAAATGTGGAGACTTTGTTGAAGATGAGTTGGTTGAGAAATTGAGGTTTTGCTTCTGAAATCTCTATCCTGTTCAATTGGTCTATATGCCTCTTCTTGTACCAATACCAGGCTGTTTTGATTATTGTAGCTTTACAATAAAGCTTAAAGTCTGGGAGTGTGATGCCTCCCGCTATGGTTTTTTGTTTGTTTTGTTTTGTTTTTTGCTGAGGATTGCTTTGGCGATTTGAGGTCATTTATGTTTTCATATGAATTCCTGTATTGTCATTTTCAGGTCTGAGAAGAATGCTGTTAGTAATTTAATGGGTACCTGTAGCTGGTGATTTAATGGGTAATGCATTAAATCTGTAGATTGCCTTGGGTAGGATGGACATCTGAACAATGTTGACTCTTCCAATCTGTGAGCTTGAAATATTTTTCCATTTGTTTGTGTCATCTTTGGTTTCTTTGAACAGTGTTTTGTAGTTTTCACTGTAAAGGTCTTTCACTTCTCTGGTTAGGAATATGCCAAGATATTTCTTTTTTGGGTGACTATTGTGAATGGAATTACGCTTTTTATTTGGGTTGGTTTGTTTATTGCTGGTGTATAGAAATGGACTGACTTTTGCACCTTTATTTGATACCCTGAGACTTTGCCAAAGTTTTTTTTATCAGTGCAAGGAGATTTTTGACAGATTCTCTTGGGTTTTCAAGATATAGAATCATGTCATCTGCAAAGAGGAATAACTTAACTTCCTCTTTTCCTGTTTGGATACCCCCTGGTCTCCTTCTCTTATCTGGTTGCTCTAGCTAGGACTTTCAATATTATGTTGAAAAGGAAAGGTGAGAGTGGGCAACCTTGTCATCAATAGCTTAAAAAACAACAGATACTGGAGAGGATGCAGCAAAAAGGGAACACTTCTACATTGTTGGTGGAGTGTAAACTAATACAACTTCTGTGGAAAACAGTTTGGCAATTCCTAAAAGATCTAAAAATCAACCTTCCATATGACTCTGCAATCCCCCTACTGGTAATATACCTGGAGGAACTCAAATCACTCTATGAAAAAGACACCTGCACACATGTTTATTGCAGCATTGTTCACAATAGCAAAAACATAGAACCAACCATGCTGCCCATTGAAAGAGGACTGGATAAAAAATAATGTGGTACATATACACGATGGAATATTTACGAAGCCATAAAAGAGGACAAAATTATGAACTTCACAGCAACCTGGATGGACTTAGAATCTATAATACTGAGTGACCTATCACAGAAACAAAGAACTGAGTACCACATATTCTCACTCATAAGCGAACCTTGAACAATTATCGTGATACTATAAGAAAAGGATTGGCAATAGTGAGAAACTGCCAGGCGAGGGTGGGAGCAGGATTGGCAGTAGTGGGAATCTGCCGGGGAAGGTGGGGCACACCTCATCAACAAGGATATGTGCATAATGCATATTTGTATACCTAACCCTGAATTGTATGCCACATTTTTAAAATAAAAAAATTAAATTAAAAAAAGAGAGCAAAGGAGTAAATCTTTGTGACTTTGGGTTAAGCAATAGCTTGTTAGATATGACACTAAAAGCATAAGCAATAAATGAAAAACTTAAATAAATTAATCAAAGTTTTTTAAAAACCTGTGTCTTTCAGGACACCTTAAGCAAATAAATAATCCACAGAATGGGAGAAAATATGTGTAAATAATATATGTGATAAGAAACTTGTATCCAGAATGTATAAAGAACCCTTACAACCTAACAATAAAAAGTCAAATAACCAATGCTGGGAGCGGTAGCTCATGCCTGTAATCCTGGCACTTTGGGAGGCAGAGGCAAGAGGTTTGCCTGAGCTCAGGGGTTTGAGACCAGCCTGGGCAACTTGGCGAGACCTTGCCTCTACAGTACACCAAAAAATTAGCTGGGCATGGTGGTGCACACATGTAGTTTCAGCTACTTGGAAGGCTGAGGCGGAAGGACCACCTGAGCTCAGCAGGTAAAGGTTGTGGTGGCCGTGAGCATGTCACTGCACTCCAGCCTGGGCTACAGTGAGACTCCAACACACACACACACACACACACACACACACACACACACACACACACACACAACTTCTAACGGTATTTCTGAAGCTCCCAGGAGAAAGCTTTGTTGTCAGGTTGTTGTCTTCAGAGCATAGAGTTAATTGTTTCCTCCTGATGCCTGGTTTGAAGTGGGGGGAGGTCTGTCAAACAACAATAATGTAATGTTGTTTAAAATAAATATTTAATCAAAGTTTAAAAAAGACAAGTAACTCAAATTTTAAAATGAGCTACTCATATGAATACACATTTCTGTAAAGAAGATACACAAATGACCAAACAGCACATGAAAAGATGTTCAAAAATATTAGTCATTAGAGAAATAAAGTGTGAAACCACAATGAATTACCACTTCACACCTACTAGTAGGAACACAATTTTTTAAAATAACAATAAGTGTTGGGGGAAGTTGTGGAGAAATTGAAATGCTCATAAATTGCTGGTGGGAATGCAAAATGGTACAGTGGGAAATAGTCTGGCAGTTCCTTAAAAAGTTAAACATAGAGTTACCATATCACCCAGCTGTTCCACTCCTAGGTATATACAAAAGAGAACTGAAAGTGTAAGTCCCTACAAAAATGTATATACAAATGTTCCTAGTAGGTTTATTCATAATAACCAAAGAGTGCAAACAAACATCAACTACTGAATATATGAACCAAATGTGAAATGTGATGGTGCATCCATATAACGGAATATTATTCAATAATACAAAGAATGCAGCACTGATACATGCTACAACATAGGTGGAACTTGGAAATAATTGTGCTAGGTGAAAGAAGCCAGATACAAAAGACCACATATTGTATGATTTCATTTATATGAAATGTCCAGAATGGGCAAACATATAGAGACAGAAAACAGGTTAGAGAATACCAAGGGTTGGGGGCAGGAAAGTGGGTGGTAGAATGAGGAAGGAGTGCTAATGGTATGGAGTATATTCTAGAGCAAATTATTGGTGATCCATTTTTGCTCCTACATTTTGGAAGTGGAATACACAGTAATGATTCTTGTGTCTTCTCAATAAATGGAACTCTAACATCATGAAATGTCCCTCTTGACCCTTGGTAAAAATCCTCATTCTAATGTATACTGTGTATATTTATATAGCTTCTCTACCTCTCATTTGATTCAGGATTGTAGGATATAACATTTTCCATCCACTGAGCTTATTAATTACATTTAAGGAGCATTCTTTTATAGCATAAGTATATGATCTTGCTATATTATCCAATCTGACAAATAGTGCCTTTTAAGTTACATGTGCAACCAATGTACACATAAGTATTTTATATTTATGACCTAGCTTTTAAAAATCATGTTTCTATTGTTATTTTATTTACATACTCCTTTTTAATTAGCTGAGCAATTTAAATTACTCCAATTTATTTCCACTATTCACATACTAGCTATACATCTTTTTAAATTTTCTTCTAGTTTCCTCCTACCGTGACTATGAACACAGCTCTATACATGTATGAATGTTTCTATAGCACACATTCTTATCTGTACAATTAGAAGGTCAAGGTAATGATTCCATAAGCAGCCTTTCCCCAACAGGGTTGGATGGTACAGA
Organism: Cephalopachus bancanus; assembly: GCA_027257055.1. Classification (NCBI taxonomy): domain Eukaryota; kingdom Metazoa; phylum Chordata; class Mammalia; order Primates; family Tarsiidae; genus Cephalopachus; species Cephalopachus bancanus. Next base: position 44,076 of record JAPVLO010002065.1, read on the forward strand.
GACTCATGGTCACTCCCCACACAGCAGACCTGAACTGAATATTTGTGAGTCTGTATCCCAGGGTACACTCTGCAAGCTATTTGTGAGCTGGTGAAGTGTTGGGAGCTGTTACCTAGAAGTAGGAATTCTCTGAGCCAGTTGGGGGTCCTTTTCCTCAGGTGTGGCATCTTTGAGCTGTTTGATGGCTAGTGTCCAGAAAGAGATGTCTCTGAACTGCTTGTCAGTCTCTGTCCCAAGGCATGAGGTCTCACCGTTCTCCATTGTCTGCAGTCACCACTGTGTTGTCATGAGGAAAGCAGGTTCACATCAGGGATGAGGAGGACCCTGTGGGACTGAGGGGTTCTGAGAGTGAGTTCTCATATCTGGGTCCTGGGGCATGAAGTCTCTGAACATCTGCAGAGGTCTCTGTCCAGAGAGTTAGGT
>JAPVLO010002066.1:0-43814 GCA_027257055.1 Cephalopachus bancanus
AAAATATTTGCAAACCACATATCTGATAAGATGTTAATATCCAAAATTTATAAAGAATTCCTACAACTCAATGGCACAAAACAAATGGCTCAATTGAAAAGTGGACAGGAGACCCGAACAGACATTGCTCCAAAGATACAGAAATTACCAGCAGGGATATGAAAGGGTGTGCAATATCCTTGATGATCAGGAAAATGCAAATTTAAACCACGAGATATCAGGACACACAGTTAGGATGGTTATTATCAAGAAGGTAAGAGATAAATGCTGGCAAGGATGTGGAGAAAAGCAGACCCTGGTACTTTGCTGGTAGGATGCAGACTGGTGCAGCCACAGAAAACAGCACGAAGGTTCTCAGAGAAATTAAAAACAGAACTACCATATGACTCAGTACTTCATCTTCTGGGTATACACCCACAAAAGATGAAATCACTGTCTTGTACTGACATCTACAATCCCACATTCACTGCAGCATTACTCACAATATCCAAGCTATGGAAGCAGTCTAAGTGTTATCCAGTCAACGGATCAAAAAACAAAAACAAAACATGGTTTGTGTACTTTGTGTATGTGTGTGTGTGTATGCACATATGTGGTGTGTGTGCACATATACACAAAGGAATAGTATTCAGCCTTAAAAGGAGACTCTGCCATTTGCCACCACATGAATAGACCTGAGACATTATGCCAGTTGAAATAAGTCAGATACAGAGAGAAAAAGATAGGTTGAGTATCCCTCATCCAAAAAACTTCAGATCAGAAGCATTTTGGATTTTGGAATATTTGCAGGATATATACCATTTGAACAGCCATAATCTGAAAATCCAAAATCTGAAGTGCTCCGATGCACATGTCTTTTGCGCACTGGGTCAACACTCAAAAAGTTTTGGATTTAAGAACATTTCGGTTTTCAGATTAGGGATGCTTAACCTGTATTATATGGCCTCATGGAATCTTAAAATAAAAAATTGGTAGAATAGAAAAACTCATTGGATAAGAGATAAGCAGAAAGTCAAAATTTCTCCAAATAGTAACAATATTGTTAGAAAAAAACCTTTAAAAATATAAATGGAATTATCAATAACCTAGAAATAGCCTTTATAAGAAATGTAACAGATACGGATGAAATAATCAAAATTTGTGTAAGAGATATAAAAGAAACAATGTGTAAATGTAGAAATCTAGCATGCTCTTATATAAAAACTATTATAAGCATATAAGTTCTTCGAAGTTAATTTGTAGGTTTAATATATCTATCAAAATTACAACAGGATTAAAAAAATAAGTGGAACAAAAATTATCTTGGAATGTATTTGGTAAAGAAAAAAGAAGCACATAGCAAAGAAAGATAAATGTGAAAAGGAGAGTAAAGGGGAGATGAGGAAAGAATTCTGTCAGAAATTACTGTATATTCTAAATGACCGTAATGAGTAATGCAATGAGGCACCGGCAGAACAGACAGAGTAGCAGCAGAGAAGAAAGCCCAGAGAAAAACACGTACCTGCTACAGACTCATTCACTGGTGCATGTAAGAAGTTAATAAGTCTGAAAGGTAGCCTTTTAAATCAAATGCAGAAGAAAGATGCATTCATTAACTGACGCTGAGATTTCAGCGAACTACTTGGCAACAAGTAAATAAAAACTGTGAAAACATATAAACTAAAGTCTCACCTCAAATCAAACCCCCAGATAACTTCCACATAGATCATCCTTGAATGCAAAAGAAAGAGAGACACAGAAAGAAACAGGCAGACGGGGGGGGGGGCAAGAGAGCTGGAGAGAACGAGAACGACAGCCCTGAGGTGCTGCTCAGGAAGAGACACAAGAACACAAACACAGCCCGGAAACGCCTTACCTGCTCCTCCCACACCTTCCTCTCTCTCTCATATGCCTCCTTCCTCTTCCGCCCCAGCTGTTCCTTCAGCACAGCAGCACGTGCATTTGCTTGGGCCTGAAAATGCAAACCGCCCACAAAGCTGGTTACCAGAGAGTAAGGCCTGGGGTTCCCTCTCAGGCCTATAAAGATATTTACTTGCTAGTCAAACAGGTGCATGGTCCTAGGATAAAAACGCAAGCTCTCTCTACATCTCTCGCACCTAGAACCAGGCCTGACACACAGCAGGGGCTCGGTAAGTATTTCTTGAATGAAAATAAACGCAGGCATATTTGAATGGAAGTAAAAATGTAAAACAATTGTTATACAAGGACTTCACTTGTCTTCACAGAAATGTATATCTGTATATTTTTCGTTTTTAAGGTTGCCACTTTTTCTTTTTACAATTAATTATGTGATAGTTTCAAGCATTATGCCATGGCTTTATCTAATTGCTTGTCATAAATATGATACAAAGAGAAAAAAACACTATTTTTCAGAAACCCAAAAAGAGAAATAAAGGGGAAACAGAAACTAAAGCAAAAGAATAAAGTAATTTAACTATGCAAAACTGAAGAACACAATTTTCCATCTCAGCTTTCAACTTGCTCTAAGCAAACCTCTATCACTCTGGTCTATACCTTAAGCGATTCAGTTTTTTTGCGCCTCGTGTCAGCCTCTTCACTTCCCTCTTGTCCCTCCGAACTATCAGCTTCTTTCTACGAAATAAGTTGATAAGCAAATTGCTTAGGAAAGAATCATCAAACTCAGTGCGGAGTTCTGTGAAAGATAACATGAATATACTAAAGTCTAAAATATAAAATAGGAATCAGTCAATGCTATTACCTCCTATTAGCCGGGCATGGTGGTTTGTGTTTCTAGTCCCAGCTACTCAAAGAGGCTGAGGCGGGATGACCACCTGAGTCCAGGAGTTCAAGGTTGCAGTGAGCTGTGATTGTGCCATTGCACGATCTGCCTGAGTGATGGAGCAAGACCTCATCTCTTAAAAAAAAAAAAAAGCCGGGCTCCATGGCTCAGCCTGTAATCCCAGCGCTTTGGGATGCTGAGGTGAGTGGACTGCCTGAGTACGTGGGTTTGAGACCCACCTGGACAACTTGGCAAGATCTCATATCCCCTATAAAATCAAAAAAATTAGCCGGGCATGGTAGCGCACACCTGTAGTTCCCAGCTACTTGGAAGGCTGAGGCGGAAGGATTGTCAGAGCTACTTGAGGCTGCAGTGGCCGGAAACATGCCACTGCACTCCAGTCTGGGTGACAGAGTGAGATTCCAACTCCAAAAAAAAAATCTCCCAAAGCTGCAATTGAACTCTCCGCAACTATCAGCCCTTATGAATGATGGAACAAAAAGATTAAAAGATGGTAATATAAAATGCATTTTAATTTTTCCAGGAGTATTTATAACTAATTTTCCTCCAGAACTCCTTTGGAACAAATAGTCCTATTGATCTTAAATCACGCAAATTAGATTTACTTTATCCCTATACATAGTTTTCTGGCCTTTGAACTTTCACTCTCTTTGTCAGCTTTAATTTTTTTAGTGGCAAGGCTTTTTCAACCTTAATCTATTGTAATATTGCTCACTTATGTTTGAAAAAATTGATCTTCAACCTACCTTTTCACCACGTAGCTTGGCTTTAATCTGCTGGCACTCATTGAAATTCTGTAGTCTTATTTGCCGCAGTCTGGCCAAATAAACCTACAATCCAACATAATGACGTAAAAGAAAAGCTATTAACATTTCTTAAAAATTTAAGGCAAAGTGTTAATCTGAATACAAGAAATAAAAGTCCTGGAATCTGGTTAATGAAAATGCAACATTAGCTTTCATGTGTTTAATTAAGATCTACTTTCTTCTGAAAAGAAATACATTGTGATTACAAATTTTTAATTTTATGAAAAGAAAAGAAAAGAGGTTGAACTCAGAATACTGAATAACAGTTATGGAGCAAAATTATGACACAGTGTGTCAATCAGAATATATTAGCAAGTCCCTACAGACTTACAGGTCTCCAAATACTTGTTAAGAATGAAACCATGCAAGAAAAAAAGGCGGGAAGCCTACCTCTTCCTCCTTGTTCCTGGGCTGCCCTCCTCCAGCCGACCGGGGCCCACCTCCACCCAGGGCTGCCCGGTGTCGCAGGATCTCCTGTTCACCAATGCACTAAGTGTAAAGGGCGACCGGGCAGCAGCACCACCTCGCCAGGTACATCTAAGTGCCACTTTCTTTCTGTCGCCAAATGCAACTGTTTCTTGATGACAAACCAGGGTAACAAACCCCGGCATTTGCCTGTGCCAATCTGACACTGTATTCGACAAGAACAGAAGGGAGCAATTAACTCCCAAACATCATTATCCAAAACTCAAACCTAACATCTCATCCTGGAAAAGCTTTGCCACTGCCTTCTCCAGGGAGTTAAGTGTGCCTCTGCTGACTCGCCATGCTGTTCGTTATACACACCTCTCACAGTAATACTCATTAGAGTACATTATCACAAGGAAAGGGCAGTTATGATAGCTAAGAACATGGACACTGAACTCTGAAATCTGTCTATGTTTCAGCCAATGCTGTATAAATACCACTGACCCTAGGTGAAATTATTTACACATGCTCCAAGTCTGGGCATAACACCATCTACTTTATGGGTACACTGCTGTGTGAGCATGCCAAAAGGCTTTGCTCACTCCATTCTTTCCCCTCTTCAAGGAGGTTCTGGCATTAACTTATTAGTTATTGGAGCTTTGGGGACACGCATATAAAGATCAGAGAGTTGGGGAGGGGAAGGAAAATAAGAAATGAGCAGTGCTGGGCAAAGATGTGTGATGCGTTCTGGAAAGATGCATGGGAAAAGCCACAAAACTAAGGTGAGTGAGTGGTGGACTGAGTATTGCTACATCCTTCCTTTCACGGTACTGGAGAAATACAAGGATCTGATTACTTCAGACTTCTGAAAACTTTTTGGTTGGAAATATGAATTCACAGAAAGATGAAAATAAGTGTACAGGAAGGTGCTGAGTGTCGTTCACCCAGCCTTGCCTAATTTTATCATCTTGCATGGCTATAGCACACTGACAACCGCAAACATTTCACCAGAGGCGCATGGACACATCTGTGTCTGTTCATGTGTGTCTATACAATTGTACCACAGAGTGGCCTATGTAACCACACCCCAATCAAGATGAGTGCTTTATCAACATCGTAACACTTCATGGCCACATTCACCACCCCATCCCTAACTCCACTCAACTATTCTCCATCTCAACACCTGCATTTCAAAAAAATGAAACAAAATAACTGTAGTTCATAATTTTGATATATGTGGATTCATAAAACATGTATCCTTTGGAGAGGGACTTTTTTTCACTCAATATTATTACACTTAGTCCAAGCAAGGTATTGTATGCATCAGTTCATTCCTTTTTGTGGCTGAGTAGTTTTCTGTGGGATGAATATACGTAGTGATATGAGATAGTTTGTTCATTCATTCACACATTAAAGGACATGTGGGTAGTTTTAAGATTTTGGCTGTTATGAGTAAAGCTGCTATGAATAGTCAAAGACAAGTTTCTTAGTAAAAACAAGTTTTCTTTTCTCTGGGACATATGCCCAAGAATGGAGTTGCTGGCTCTTGGTTTGAAGTCCATTTTCAGCTTTAAAAGTCACTGGCAAACTATTTTGCACAGTAGCTGTATCATTTTACACATTCCTACCAACAATGTATGGATGATTTCATTTCTTCAAAACTTCACCAGCATTTGGTTTTATCAGTACTTTGAATTTTAGCCGTTCTTTTTTTTTTTTGAGTAGGAGTCTTTGGCTGGAGTGCAGTAGCACACTCACGGCTGCTACAGCCTCGACCCACTGTCCTCAGGCAATTCTTCTACCTCAGCCTCCCAAGCTGATGGAACTACAGGCATATACCACCACGCCTGGTTAATTTTTTAATTTATTGTAGAGAAGAGGTCTCATCAAGTTGCTCAGGCTTGTCTCGAACCCCTGGACTCAAACAATCAACCCCTCAAAGTGCTGGGATTACAGGCATGAGCCACCGTGCCTAGCTTAATTTTAGCCATTCTGATAGGTATGCAGTGATTAACATAATTGTGGGTTAAGTCTGCATTTGCAAATTGCTAATGATTGAACATCTTCTCATGCGTTTATATACCATTGGATATTGTCTTTGATGAAACGTTTAGCAAATTTTTTGTTCATTTTCTAACTGGAAACTTTATGTTTTTATTGTTGAAATTGATGCTTCTTTATGTTTTCTAAATATAAGTCCTTTGTTGGATATGTGGTTTATAAATATTTCTTCCAATCTGTAATTTGTATTTTCTTCTTAACAGAGTCTTTTGCAAAGCCAGAGTTTTAAATTTTGATGAAGTTCAGTCTATCAACTTTTCCTTTTTAATGTTCTCTGTGCCAAGTCTAAGAACTCTTTGCCTAGTCCTAGACCCTGAAATTTTCTTCTATCCTTTATTAGAAGTTTTTAAGCTTTATACCAAAGCGCACAATATTTTGAGTTATTATTTTATAAGGTGCGAAGTTTAGACCAAGGTTCATTTTTTTGGCCTATGGATGGCCAGTTCCTCCAGCAATAATATTGAAAAGGCTCTCTCTCCTCCACTGAGTTGCCTTTCCATACTTACCAAGAAACAACGGGGCATATTTATGTGGATTATTCTGGGTTCTCCATGGTATTCCATTGATCCATGCGTCTAGCCCTTCAACAGAACTACCCTGTTTTGAATGCTGTAGCTATAAGTTAGCCTTAACATCAGGAAGAGTCATTTCTCCCACTTTCTTCTTCAAAATTGCTTTGGTTACCTTAAGGTTTTTCTCTTTCCATGTAAATTTTAGATTGTACCTGTCTGTATGCATCAAAGTAACTTTTCTGAGTTTTTCGTAGAAATTACCTCACATCTAAAGATCAACTTAAGAATTGCCACTTTTACTATGCTGTCTTCTGATTCATAAACATTGTATCTCTCCATGTACTTAGCTCTTCTTAGATTTCTTTCGTTCACATTTTGTCACTATAATTATGCAAATCTTGCATATGTTTTGTTATTTTTTTCATTTTGTTTGGAACACCTTTAAATAATATTGCATTTTTTGTACCAGTTTCCACTTGCTCGTTGTCAATATATAAAAATTTAATTGATTTTTGTGTATTGATCTTGTATCCTGCAACTATAATGAATTCACTTATTTGTTCTAGGAGTGTTTTTGTAGTCTTGGGATTTCCTATGCAGACAATCATGTCAACTGGAAGTAGCAATAATTTTATTTCTTCTTTTCCATGGTTTGCCTTTTATTTCTTTTTCTTGCTTTATTGCAGTAACTAGAACTTACAGCACAATGTCAGATAAGAGTGGTGAAAGCACATGTCCTTACTTTTTCCCTTACTGTGAGGGAAAGTATTCAGTCTTCTATCAGTAAATATGATATTAGATGTCGGTCTTTTTGCAGATGCCTATTATAAGGATGTTCCCCTCTATTTGTAGTGTACTGAAAGTTGTTGTTTTTCCTAATCATGAGTGATGTTAAATTTTTTCAAAAAGATTTTCTGAATCAATTGATACAATCATGAATTTTCTACTTTAGACTGTCGACAGGGTAGATCATATTGATTTTCAAAGACTGAAACAGACTTGTGTGCCTAGACTAAATGCCACTTGATTATGGTTGGATACAACTTACTAAAATTTTGTTAAAATTTTTTGTATTTATGTTAATGAGAGATACTGGTCTACAGATTGCTTTTCTATACTTTGTCTGGTTTTGGCATTAGGATAATACAGGCCTCAAAATGAGTTGGGGCTTGTTCACTGTACTACTATTTTCTGGAAGAGACTGTATCACTGTACCAAATTGGTATTGATCTTCTTGAAATGTTTGGTAAAATTCTCCAATAAAACTATCTAAGCTTAAAGATTTTCAATAGCTGTTTAACCACAAATTCAATTTTTAAATAGTTATTGGGTTATTTAAGATATCTATTTCAACTTGACTAGGTTTTAATAGCTTGTCAGTTTTGAAGAATTAGTTAATTTCTTCTAAGTTGTTGAATTTATCAGTGTAAAGTTGTCTACTATCCTTTTAATTGCTACAAGATCTGTAGTTACATCCTTTGTTTCATTTCTGATATTGATGTGTGTATTCTTTTTTATCTCTTCCCTCCCTCCCTCCCTCCTTCTTTTGACAAGGTCTTGCTCTGGCACCCAGGCTGGAGTGAAGTGGCACAACCATAGCTCTCTTTAACCTCAAACTCCTAGGCTCAAGCGATTCTTCTGCCTCAGCCTCCTAAGTAGCTGAGACGACAGGTGTTGTGACCACATCTGGCTAATTTTTAAATATTTTTTGTCAAGATAAGATCTGGGTATGTTGTCCACGTTGATCTTGAACTGCGAGACTCAAGCGAACCTCCTACTTTGGCCTCCCAAAGTGCTGGGATTACAGGTGTGAGACACCATGCTGTACTCTTTTTCAATCTTACTGGAGATGTCACTTCTATTTTTTCTAGAACTCTGCTTTTTGTTTAATTACATTTCTTAATAATATTCCTGTTTTCAATTTCATTGATTTCTACTCAATCATTTCCTCCATTCTGCTTGCTTTCAGTCTGTTTTGCTCTTTTTCCTAGTATTCTGAGGTAGCAACTTAAGTTATTGATTTGAGACACTCCTTTTCTAATGATGCATTTCATGCTATAATTTCCACACAACAGTGCTTTAGCTATATTCCAAAGTTTGATATGTTACATGCCCATTTTTATTCAGTTCTGTGTATACTCAGATTTCCTTTTAGAGTTCCTCTTGGACGAATGGATTATTTGAAAGAGGGTTATTTTATTTTCATGTGTTTGGAGAGTCTCCTGTTACCTTTCTGTTATCAATTCTAGTCTGATTCTATTATGTTTGAAGAATATACCCTGCATAACTTATTCTGTGTTTGTTAAGGTTTCAGGATTCAGCACATTGTCTATCTTGGTGAATTTTCCATAGATGCTTGAAAAATATGTGTATTCTGCCATTGCCGGGTGGAATCTTCTGTAAGTGCAGCCAGACCTTGGGGGTTAGTGACGGTGTTTAGCTAGTCTGCATCCCCGCTGATCTTCGGTCTGGCAGCTCTCTAAATTGCTGAGCGTGGGGTGTTCAAGTCTTCAACTATAACTGTGGGTTTATTTATGCTTTCAGTTCTATCGTTTCTGCTTTGTATGTTTTGAAGCATGGTTGTCTGAGACACACACATTTGGGATAGCCAGGCATGGTGGTGCGCGCCCAAGGTCCCAGCTACTTAGGAGGCTGAGGGCGAACGAGTGCCTGAGCCCAGGAGGTCGAGGCTACAGTGCCGCTGCGATCACGCCACTGCCCTCCAGCCTGAGTCTCCTTTCTCTCTCTCTTTCTTTCTAACTTACTTTCTGAATAGACTATATTTTCCAATCTAAAAAAAAGGAAAATAGAAATTCTTCACTTTTAGCCACATCTTTCAAAGGTAAAATTAATGTCATCTAGGGAATGAAGAAATTCTACATCGTTTTAACAGAATGAAACTTAGAAAGTCAAATAAAAATCATTCTTAAAATGCACTGCTTATGTCTAAAGCATATTTTTAAAAATGAGAACACAACAATAAATTGAAATATACCAATTTCTAATCATAAGATGACAGCAGCATGAACACTACAGCTTTCCTTCCTGAAAATCCTAGAACAGAAAAACTGTTTTAAGTGAATATGCATCAGCATTTAAATATAAGCAAAACTCTTGTAGTCCCAAGGCTTAGAGGAATCCAGAGACAAGGAAGCTACAAAAAATCAGTTACAGGTGTGAACTCAGACACGAAAAAGCATGCCAGAAAGAGCACTACCACAGAAGTTGTGAGTAACACAAAGCCTGCTCCAAGGCAAGCTGGAAGCTAAGAACACGGGGAGGGTTCATTGCAGACAACAGTGGTGACATGAGAGGGCTCTTATAGTATGCAACCTGTCTCCACACACCAGGAAGCAGCATTAGCTACCTTGAGACAGGAGTGGTAAGAGAGCGCGTAGAACGCAAGGAAGGCTCCGGGTGGCTGGTGATACCTAGGAAGAATGGGAGTGCCCTAAGCCTGGAAAATAAGTTGTCAAGGTATCTGCACTGAGAAAATATTTCAGTGTGCCCTATGCATCCTCCATGGTCTCTAAAAACTGCAGAAGGCAGGTCATGGTAATAGCACACTACCATATTCCCAGGGCCACTCAAACAAGGGTGATCAACAGTAGAACCGACATTCTCAAATATGAACACACCATCAAGAACATGAGGCGTGGCGGCACCATGAAATAGCAAACAAAATAAACTAAGAAAACAAGATAACATAGTCAACAGCACACTAAAAACAAGACATGGTGTGCCTCTATAAGTCAAAACTGTAAGAGTTTAAATATTGAAATTATTATCTAAAACCGTCATATTTTTTGGCTGGGCACAGTGGCTCACGCCTGTAATCGCAGCATTTTGGGAGGCCGAGGTGGGAGGATCACTTGAGGCCAGTAGCTTGAGACCAGCCAGGACAACCTGGTGAGACCCCACCTCTACAAAAAATTATAAAAAATAAAAAATTTTAAAAAACCCTTTAAAATAAATTAATATTTTCTTGGATATGTCTTAATTTAGTTAACTGGCATAACTGGAGACTCAATAAATTTTGTTTCTGTTTTTGAGTAAAGGTATAGTTTTACACATATACTCCCAAATATTTATTTCCCATTTTCTTTTTTTGAACTGGAGTCTCACTCCTTTGCCCGGGCTGGAGTGCAGTGGCAGCTCACGGCCACCCAAACCCAACCTCCTGGGCCCCGCGATCCTTCCCCTCACCTTCCAGTAGAAACAAAGGGCGGTCCCACCAGCCCGGCTATTTGTTTATGAGAGATGGAGGTCTCGCCAAGTTGCCAGGCGGTCTGAACCTGGGGGCTCAGGAAATTTCCCCCACCCAGTCCCCCAAAGTACTGGGATTAAGGCTTGAGCCACCGTCCCTGGCCCATTTCCCTTTTTTTTTCTAAAATTTTTGCTACTTAAAAGTATTCAAAACCAAAACAGGGGGGGGGAAAAACCCAGCAATGTATAAACAAATTCTTCAATAGAATATCTGGATTGTTGTACCCTTTTTTTTTTTTTCTACTCATTTTTTTTTTTAGGGTTTTAAGTCAAGTCCAATTTCCCCCCCCCCAAAAAAAACTTTTTAAAGGGGGGGAAAAAGGGGGGAACACACCCCCTTAAAAAAACCGAAAAATTTCCCTACTTAACCAAAGAAGCAATAGAATTTCACTCTTAGTATAAAAGATACAGTAGAAGTGATACACCACAACTTTATACTCTGCAAATGACTTTGGTCATCTTTACGCCTATTATTATGCTTATAATTCTTTTTATTTAACTTACCTTGGAATACTAACACATTAAAAATCTAAGGAAAAAAAACAAAAACCCATACCATTTCCTTCGGCTCGAGCCTTGTTCTGCATGCTTCCTGTTTTCGCTGCAGGAACTCTTCCACTTGTTTACTCTTTCTACAGCTGTGCCCTTTTGCCTAATTTGGAGAAATCATGAAGTCAGAATTTTGAACTAAAATATTCCAAAAAGTTAAAAACTTGCACATTCTAAGTACACTTTTTTCCACTCAGAATATGAAGGCTGATATGAAACTAACACTTTCTCTGTAATGAAGAAATCGCTACATATATGCTGATATCTAAATCAAATTTTGTATGATTTTAAATATTAGTAAAATCTATAATCTGCTAGGGATTTGAGGAAGGCAGATACACTTTCAGGGGGATGCTCTGACATGTCATTTATAACCATATGAGGCTTTTTTGGGGGGTCCCAGAAGTGTACACCACCATCTGCAACTAGATGAAATAGCTGATCTCTCTGGGGAGTATCCTGACTGCATCAACTTCCTCCTCTAACCTTTATGGAAGCAAACACACTTGACTTCCTTTTCTAAGATACTGTCTGTGTCCAGCGTTTGCTAGCCTGAACCCCAACTGACACAGGACAGTATAGCGATTGCACAGAACTGTTTTACTAAGAACTTGGAGAGATGTATAACAGCTTTGACTTACAGATTTTCACATCATTTATGCAATATAATACCATTACCTGCCCTATGTATTTATATAACTTTAAGTGTTGCTTCACTGAACAACCTTTTTCTAAGCGGGTTTAAAAATAAGGAGGTATAATCCCATTCATCTTCTTAACCAAAAAAGGGAAAAGGGCCTTTATAACAAAAACTACAAAACACTGCTCAAAGAAATCAAAGAAGACACAAACAAATGGAAAAATATTCCATGCTTATGGATTAGAAGAAAGAGCATTGTTAAGATATCCATCCTACCCAAGGTAATCTATAGATCAAGCAAAAACCTTTAAAATTCCCAAAATTCATTCTTCTCAGACTTGGAAATGATGATACAGAAATTCATATGGACACAAAAATGACCACGAATACCCAAAACAGTTCTCAGCAAAAGAAACAAAGTGGGAGGTATTACACTTCTAGATTTTAAACTTTTTTATAAGACTACAATAATCAAAACAGCCTGGTATTGGTACAAGAACAGGCATATAGACCAATGGAACAGGACGAGATTCCAGAAGCAAAACCTCAATTTCTCAACCAACTCATCTTTAACAAAGCCTCCACCCCCAATAGCCACTAGGGGGAAAAAAAAACTTATGCATTTAACAAGGCTGGGAAAATGGGCTGACCATATGTGAAAGAATGAAACAGGACCGTACCTATCACCATACACAAAAATCAATTCAAGTTCAAAGACCTAAATGTAAAACCTCAAACTTTAAGAATCTTAGAAAATACAGGAGACACCCTTATAGACATTGGAATAGGCAACCAATTCCTGGTTATAACCCCAAAAGCCCATGACATGAGATGAGATTCACAAGTGGACCTCCTCAAACTGAAAAGCTTTTTCTTTTTTTTTGAATAGAAGTTTCACTCTGTTGCCCAGGCTGGAGTGCAGTGGCATGCTCATGGCCACCACAGCCTCAACTTGCTGGGCTCAGGAGATCCTTCCACTTTAGCCTTCCAAGTAGTGGAACCACAGGCAGCCCACCACACCAGCTAATTTTTTTTATTATTGTAGAGAGAGGTTCGCCTTTTCCCCGGGTGGTCTGAACCCCCCAACTCAGGCAATCCTTCACCTCAGCCTCCCAAGGGCTGGGATCACAGGTGTGTTTGGTGCCCAGCCAAACTGAAAAGTTTTTGCAAAGAAAAGAAACCATCAAGAGAGCAGGGAGACAGTCCACAGAATGGGAAAAAATATTTGCCAACTGTATATCTAACAAAGGGCCCAACATCCAAGATCTACAAAGAACTCAAACACGCCAAAAGAAACAACCAACAGCCCCCTTAAAAGTGGGCAAAAGACATGAAAGACACCTCTCAAAAGAAGACAAGAACAGCAACAGATACAAAAAAATGCTCAGCCTCACTAATCATCAAAGAAATGCAAATCAAAACCACACAACCCGTCAGGATGGGCCCTCATCAATAACTCAAAAAAAACAGAACCGGAGAGGATGCAGAGAAAAGGGAACGCTTCTACACTGTTGGTAGGAGTGTAAATTAGTACAACCTCTGTGGAAACAGTGTGGTGATTTCTAAAAGACCTTGAATTGACCTTCCTTTTGCCCCTGCAATCTTTCTTCTGGGGAAAGACCAGAGAAACTCAAACATTCTACAAAAAAGATACCTGCGCACACATGTTTACTGCACCACTATTTACAATAGCAAAAATATGGAATCAACCATGCTGCTCACCGAAAGTGGACTGAATTTTTTTAATGTGGTACATATAACAATGGAATATTATGCAGACATAGAGGAGGAAAAATTATGGACTTTGCAGCAACTCTGATGGATGTAAAGTCTATCACATTTAGTGATCTATCACAAAACAAAAAGCTGAGTACCATGTTCTTACTCACAAGTAGCCCTGAGCATGTATTGTCATGCCACAAGAAAGGGACTGGCCGTAGTGGGCACTGCGGGGGAAGGGGGGCACATGACTCCACAGGGGGACCTGATCCTAGACCGGGGGAAGAGGACCAATGGGAGGGCCCCAAAATTCAACTGTCCGCAGACCACTTAAATGCCTAAACCCGACTAAACCCCCCAAACAATAAATAAAAAAAAACATAAAAAAAAATAATATACAGGTATACCTTTCTGGCGCTTTTAACACAGATTAATACCTGTAGTGACTCTATTTAACACTTTTTTTTTTCCTCTCATTTATCAAACAAACACTTATGAGTGTCAATGATTTTGCCACATTATACCTGTCCAAAGATAGAAAGATGAATAAAAATAAAAGGGAAGTTTGGTTTAACATATAAAAATCAAAGTATACCCTTTTAAAAAGAATAAAAGGCAAAATTATTTATCCTCTTTAGAAGTTTAAAAACATAAACTCAGTGTCTTTATTTTTCACGTATATTATTGTTTGCTGCATCATGTACACCAAAGAGAACCTGTAACTCATACGCTTGTTCCTTCTAAAGTAGTACAACTGTGCTAAACAGTGGGCACAAACTAGGCTCATGCTGGGCTCACAGGGATAAAGAGAAAACAGTCAAATTACTTCTTCACAGTCATTCTCTCTTCATTAGACACTATTAAGAATTCATATCAGCATGCTCTGTTTTATAAAAATTAGATTATTTGAGTTCCAAAGTTATACCACTTGAAATCAGTAGAACATTGATTAGACAAATAACAAAAAGAATGTTAATATAAACACAAATATCTAGTAAGAAATTAGAACTTTAGATAGTAAAATACAAAGACACTAAAATAGGCTTTTAAAAATGTTATACAAAATAAGGGATATCAAAAAGTGAGATAACAGAGATATAGCTTTCTTTTATTGAGAAATAATTATTCTAAGACAAACTTTACTTTTTTTAATCTTAACAAGAAAGGGAAAAAAAACAGAGTAAGTTTTCTTTTCTTTTCATATTGTAAATGCATAAATCAGTGGCGAGATCTAAGTGGGAACTTCATAGCCATTCATGAGTCAAATTCTTTATTGATAAGAGAAATATAAAATTTTGAAGAATGATTATAAATTGAGTATTTTAGAAGATGAAAACAGCTAGCACTCTAAGTAACAGAAATAATCTGAGAAATAAAAGTGAGTCAGTATAATGTAAAGCAGAAGAGCTAGGGAGGTAAAATGAGATGAAAAAGTTATGCAAATGTTTATCCATTCAGCTTCCTCCCAGTATAATGTCTATTTGATGGAATGAAATTGTTGCTAGCTTTATCCAAATTAAATGAAGCAATGCAGAGAAAAAGACTGGAAAAGTAAAAGCACCATAAAAACGCATATGTTAAGAAGCACTCAATAAGTTTTATAAAATGGTCTTATGTGGCTTGAGCTCCTGACACTAAAAAGCTAATAGAAGAGGTATGCTTTCAAGACATGGACAGATGCTAAGTCAGACAGGCCAGAGATGCTGCTAAGAAAGGAAGAAGAAAATTAAAAAAGGAACAGGCAAACAGGGGTGATTCAAAATATGAGGAAAAGAGAATGTGAGAGTCCTAGATGACTACAGATTTCAGTTTACTGGTTCAGTTTGAACCAAGGCAAAGAGTTAACCAGGAATGACAATGATATCAAAATTATAATTACCAGAAATCATGACAGTGGAGAAAAATGTTCCATAACGTCACTGATCACTAAAAAGTACAAGACAAAAGAATTACAATATTCAGATTAGAGGAGACTCCAGGTATCAACTAGTCCAACTATTCATTGAATAAAGTGTTCCCACATTACCATCTAAACACCCCGATACACTGTCATTTAGCTCTCTGGTTAATACTTCCAGTTTGAAGATATTCAGTAAATCCCATGATGGTCTGCTCTTTGAACAGCCCCCATGACAGACTGAAATTCGTGTCCCACTTCTCTTAGTTTTAATAATTCTACCTTGTAGAAATATAAAGAAGTCTAATTCCTCTTCCACACGACAAGTCACCCACTTCTTCCAAGCTTGCTCTTTTAACCATGCTTTCTTTAAGGCTGGCTAAATCCCCAGTTTCTTTCATTGTTCCCTGTAAGATGTTCCAAAGCTCAGAAAAGTCAATATGGTACAAGTGTTAAGTGAGTGAACCTAGGAGCCAAACCGTCCAACTTCAACTCCAGGTTTTACCCATAAATAGTTATGTGACCTGCAACAAATAATCACACACTCTCTCATTTCTTAACCTATAAAACAGCAAGAATAATAACTCTTGCCTCGTGACCTTGGTGATTAAAGCAGTTAATAACATATTCTGTTATCGTTATTCTTGGTAGTTATGTTCTATAAAGTCACCATGAATACTGAGTTAGCAAATACTGAACCACTGCTTCTAGGGAAATTACCAAGTGAGCCTTCTGTCAGGCTCCTGTCACATCATTTTTGTCAACAGATTACAGATAGCCTTGTTTTATGTGTGCACTTGTGTAACATAGATTGTGGCTTCATTAACACTGACCTCTTATCAATAGGGTGCCTGAATGAAACGTAATTGTACACCTAACCCTTAACTGTACCCTACAAAACGATAATAAAAAATACTGATTATAAAAAAAAAAAAAAAAAAAAAAAAAAAAAAAAAACTGACCTCATGGCCAGTCGTGCTGTCACTCAAGCCTGAAGGAAGCTGACCTAACACACCTTTTTCTCCCTGAGGCACATCAGAACTTCGTGCCAAAAACTGTGGGACAACTACAAAAGGTATAACATACACATAATGGAAATACCAGAAGGAGAAGAAAGAGAGAAAGGAACAGAAACATTATTGAAAATAATGACTGAAAAATTCCCCCAAATTAATGTCAGACATCAAACTACAGACACAGGAAGCTCTGAGAACACCAAGCAGATAAATGTCAAAAAACTATACCTAAGCATATTGTATTCAAACTGCAGAAAATCAAAGATAAATAAACAATGAAATAAGGAAAACACACCTTAACTACAGCGGAGCAAACATGAGGATTACACCCAACTTCTCAGAAACCAAGCAAGCAAGAGAGAGTGGAGCGGAATATTCAACTGTTAGGAAAAAAGAATATTAGCCTTGAATTCTACACTCTGATAATTACTCTTTCTCAGAGATAAAACTTTCTCAGATAAACAAAAATCGAGGAAATTTGTTACCATGAGTTCTGCCTTGTAGCTGGGCATAGTGGCTTATGCTTGTAATCCCAGCACTTTGGGAGGCTGAGGCGAGAAGACTGCCTGAGCCCACGGGTCCGAGACCAGCCTGGGCAACATGGTGAGACCTTGTCTTCACAATAAATTTAAAAGAAAATTATCTGGGAGTGGTGGTGCATGCCTGTTATTCCAGTTACTTGGAAGGTTGAGGCAGAAAGATCGCCTGAGCCCATCACGTCGAGGCTGCAGTGGCTGTGAGCAGTGTGCCACGGCACTCTGGGGGATAGAGTAAGACTCCTACTTAAAAAACAAACAAACAAACAAAAATCTGCCTTGTATGAAATGTTAAATGAAGTTCTTCAGAGAAAACAAAAGTGATTTAGTCCAGAAACTCAGACCTGTACAAAGAAAGGAAGCACACTCAGGACAGAATAAGTGAAGTTTATAAAATCTAAACTTCCATTCTTCCTATTCTTAGTTAATATAGCAGTCAGCAGTTTGCTCAAAATGGTAATAGCAACAATGTATTCAATTATGTATGCTGTGTGTGCACACATGTGCTTATGTACCAGTGAAATAAATGACAGTGATGACATAAGGTGCAGGAAGGGGAAATCAGAAATATGTTGTTATTGTAAGTGGAATAATTATTTGAAGTGGTGTAGTGTTATGTGAAAGTGGACTTGGATTAATTGTAAATGTATATTGCAAACTCTGGGGCAACCACTAAAAACAGCTTAAAAAGAAGTACAACTAAGGCAGGAGAGAAAAATAAATCATGCAAAATGTTCAATTGAAACAACAAAAAAGCAATTGGGGTGTGATGGTGTGCACCTGTAGTCCCAGCACTCTGGGAACCCAAGGTGGGAGGACTGTTTGAGGCCAAGAGTACAAGTCCAACCTGTGAAGCATAGCAAAACCCTATCCCTTTAAAAAAAAATTTACGAAAAAACACAAAAGGCAGAAAAAATGTGAAATACACAAATAGGAAAAAAGAACAAGAGCAACAAATAGAAAACAGTAATATATATGATACTAATCCAATTGTATCAGTACTCACAAACATCACTAGTCTAAATGCACTGATTAAAAGATCAAGATTGCCAGGGTAGATCAAAAAACAAGACCCAATTATATGTTATCTAGAAGAAACTCACACGCAATAAAATGAATCTAGACACAGACTTAATATCCTTCACAAAAAATTAACTCAAAATGGGTCACAGACCTAAATATAAAACACAAAACTATAACGCAGAGAAAACCTAAATGAACTTGGATATGGTGATAACTTTTTCAATATGATGCCAATGGCACAATCCATAAAAGAAACAACTGATAAGCTAGACTGCACTAAAATTTAAAATGTCTGCTCTGCCAAAGACAATACCAAGGGAATAGACAAGTTCCAAAGAGAAAATTTCTGCAAAGACATATCTAATAAAAGACTGTTTTCTAAAAAACGCAAAGAATTCTTAAAACTCAACAATATGAAAATGAACAACTCGTCAGGTGCAGTGGCTCACGCCTGTAATTCCCACACTTTGGCAGGCAGAGCCAAGAGGACTGCTTGAGCCCAGGGGTTCAAGGCCAGCCTGGGCAACTTGGCGAGACCTTGTCACTACAATAAATCAAAAAATGAGGTGGGCGTGTTGGTGCATGCCTGTAGTTCCAGCTACTTGGAAGGTTAAGGCAGAAGGATCGCATGAGTCCAGAAAGTTGAGGCTGTAGTAGCCATCATCAGGCAACTGCACTCCAGTCTGGGCAACAGAGTGAAACTCCAACTCAAAACAAAAAAGAAAAGAAAAGAAAAAGAAAATGAACAACTCAATGTAAAAATGGGCAAAATACCTGAAAAGACAACTCATCAAAAAACATATACTGATGGCAAGAAGCACACACAAAGCTGTTTAACACCACACGTTGAGAGGGAACAGCAACTAAAATAGTGAGAGACCACTATATGCCTAATAAAACAGCCAAAATCCAAAACAATGGCAACACTAAATGCTAGCAAGGACATGGAGCGACAGGCACTCGACAATGCTGGTGGGAATGCAAAATGGCGCAGTCGCTTTTGAAAAGTTTGGTGGGTTCTTACAAAACTGAACATACTCTTACCACATGATCTAGCAATGATGTTTCTCAGCATTTACCTAAATAGTTAAAAACTTACGTGCACACAGATGTCTGCAGCAGTGTTATTCATAACTGCCAGCTGGGCATGGCGGCGTGCATCTGTAGTCCCTGCTATGCATGGGAGGCTAAGGTGGGAGGATCACTTGAGTCCAGGAGTCTGAGGCTGCAGTGAGCCATGATTGTACCACTGCACTCCAGCCTGGGCAACAGTGAGACCCTGTCTCAAAAACAAACAAACAAGAACAACAACAACAAAAATAGGCTGGGCATGGTGGCTCACACCTGTAATCCCAGGGCTTTGGGAGGCTGAGGTGGAAGAGATGCTTGAGGCCAGGAGTTCAAGGTCAGCCTGGGCAACACAGCAAGATCCCATCTCAGTAAAAAAGTATAAAAGGGGCTGGGTGCAGTGGCTCAGCCTGTAATCCCAGCACTTTTGGAGGCCAAGGTGAGAGGATTGCCTGAGCTCAGGGGCTCGAGACCAGCCTGAGCAATTTGGTGAGACCTTGTCTCTACAAAAAAAATGAAAATATAAACTGGGCATGGTAGTGCATGCCTGTAGTTCCAGTTACTCAGAAGGCTAAAGCGGAAGGATCGACTAAGCCCAGCACGTTGAGGCTGCAGTGGCCATGTGCATGCCACTACACTCCAACCTGGATAAGAAGAGTGAGACTCCAACTCAAAAAACAAAACAAGCATAAAAAGAAAAAAAAGAAAATACACTATAAAAAATAAGGTTAAAAAATTTATAAGTGTCTTACATAACTTAGAAGCAACCAAGAAGTCCTTCAGCAGGTTAATGAATATAGTGTGGTACATTCAAACAATGGGATATTATTCAGTGTTCAGAAGCAAAGGTATCAAACCATGAAAACACATAGAGGCACCCTGAATGTATACTACTAAAGAGAGAAGACAATCTGAATAGGCCACACACTGCACAATTCCAACTACATGACATTTTGAAAAAGTAAAACCATGAAGACAGTAAAATGATCAGCGGTTGCCAGGGGTGAGGCGGGAGGAAGGATGACTAAATGGAGCCTGGAGGGTTTTTAGGGCAGGGACACTGTTGTGGATGACACTGCAATGGTGGACACGTGTAGTCACAGATGTGCCAAAACCAACAGAATGTCTGATACCAACAGTGGACTCTCCGCTCAACACTATGGACTCTGGGTGATAATGGACCAGTTCGTCGACTGCAATACTGCTGTCGCTCAGGCGTGGTGTCGAGGGGAAGGCTGTTCGTGTGTGGGGAGAAACAAGAGGGAACTCCCTGTGCTTTCCGTTGATTTTGCTGGGCCCTAGAGTTGCTCTAAAAACATTCATTAAAACATATACATATGAATAAATATTCTAGAAAAATCAATAATTCTAGAGAATAAAAGTATCACACATTTGTTTCATCATTTATAAAAAATATGCATATATATGTGAGTCCGTAGACTTCCTTTCTCAAAACGGAAAGAATCTATAACTCATTTCACATCTCATTTAATTCTGTAAATAATTTATCATGTATTCACATGTTAATTTATATTTATACCTCAACTATGTGTTACTCAAGTACATTTAATTATCTTTTATAACGGAGGCGGAAATCATAAAGTAACACTCTCCTTAAAATCCACACAAGGAAAAGATGATGTGACTAAATTTTCACAAAACACTATCTGTTCTTCAGTCACTCACCAGAATGCTTTAGAGAAGAAATAGGAATGTCTGCGAAAACACATATGCATACTTAAGAAAAATAGAACTATGCAAAAAAATTACCTTTATTAAATTAAGTCAACAGAAGAAAAGAAAAAAATCTGACGAACAGCTCACAAAAAGTTATAAATCAGAGATGAATGTGAAGGAAAAAAGTGCTAAGACAAAAGTAGAAGAAGGTTTTAAGTGGTGAAGAAAATGAGGCCAAAAAGCCAAAAAGCTGTGGAGATACGCTTAGGTACGATTCCATCTAAACTTATATTCTGATTTACTTAAAGTCAGTGGATGATGAAACACCGCAACGACATGTTGACTGAAAGTGATCACGTGTTTCTTTAAGTAGTGGGTTCAGTCTAAACACATAAACAAGACACAAAAACCAGGCTGCGCTGCAGCACCACATGCTTGCCATCCGTACTCAAGGGCCAAGTCTGCATCTGAGAAAATTGCTGCATCCAGGAGGCAAAAGATACTCGACGTGAACAACGGAGAAAACAGCAAGGTGTAGGTACTAAGCTACACATGACAGGAGACAAGATACACACGGGATGAGTTCATGGATCGTCACAGTCCAACCTGTTTGCACCGGCTTGTTTAGACACGGCCTTCAATCTTTTCAAAGCTTTTCTAATATCATCAGCATCAGGAAAATGGTGATGACCTGCAGCCCCACTAGGACATCCTGGACGAACTCCAGGCAGAATCCCTCTGTGGATAAACATGCACAGTGACCGTCATTACTTCCTCCGAGGCACAGCCCGAGCAATTCTGCTGAATGCAGCCATACCTTTCCGGTAGTCCGCGGCCACGCATTTCTCCTTTCCATCTAGCTTCACGATCTTCTGCCCTTTGCTGCAGCATTCGATCAAAAATGGCCTGGCCATGCTCATACTGTCCTCGTGACTTAAAGGGTGAGGAAGCCACAGCCCCTCCACTGCCAAGAAAGGGGGTCTGGGGAGCAAACAAAGAGCTCTCACATGCTTATCTCATGAAAAGTGAACTTCAATTCTCTACTTTTAAAAAGTAATTACTTAAAAGGAACATGTCAATAAACATAAAGCCTGGGGTGAAATGGTTTGCTACTATAACTATTAACAATAAAAGTAGTCTACTTTTCTACTTTGTTACGAACAATAAAGCATAATTGACTGTGACAACATTAACCATAAACAAGAACAGAAAAACAACAGTAATTTCGTGCAAACATGGAAAAATGTGTTCTTACTTAACAAATTTTGAAACAATTTTTAAAATTTTTAATTTTAGATTCAGAGGTACACAGGCATATTCATTATATGAACAGATTGTGTAGTGATTGGGACTGGGTCTCAGGTGGCCCGTTCCCCGGACAGCGAACAACAAATTTCTAATATACATTTCGTATGATTCTGGTCTACTAAGCTGAAGTATATATGACTTATAAGAAAAAGAGAACTTGCTGCTGTAACACTCAAAATATTTAACAGAAACATTTGCATATGGGTTTTAATGTACCCCCAATCCTTCAATTCATCAAGCAGATATGAAGGTATAAACATTATTGAAACATACTCCATATGCAAATTGAAAAGGAAAAACATCATATCTATCTTTGAATAGTTTCCAATCAAGTTGAAAGAAAAAGCACAAAACTAGAAAATCATTTCAATCATGTGGTAAATGACAACAGAGATACTCCAAAGTAGTAAATACTGAGCAAATCCACAAAGTAGAAAAAAAACACATCAAAGCTGGGCTTAGTGGCTCAGCCTGTAATCCCCGTCTTTGGGAGGCTGAGGTGAATGGATTGCCTGAGCCCACAGGTTCGAGACCAGCCTGGGCAGCGAGACCTCATCTCTACAATAAATCAAAAAATCAGCCGTGTGTGGTAGCACATGCCTGTAATTCCTGCTACTTGGAAGGCTGAGGCGGAAGGATCCCCGGGAGCCAGCAGTTCGAGGCTGCGGTGGCCGGGAGCAGCCACTGCATTCCAGTCTGGGCGACAGAGTGACTCCAACTAAAAAAAAAAAAAAAAAAAAAAAAAAAAAAAAACCACATCAAAAGTAAAATCCCTATTAACAAAAATGACAACAACAAGCCCCGGAGAAAGATATTGTTTTGTTTTTTGGTTTTTTGGTTTTTTTTTTTTTTGAGTTGGAGTCTCACTCTGTCGTCCAGACTGGAGTGCAGTGGCCGCTCCCGGCCACCGCAGCCTTGACCTGCGGGGCTCCGGCGATTCTTCCCCTCAGCCTTCCAAGCAGCCGGAACTACAGGCATGCGTACCACGCCCGCCTGATTTTTTGATTTGTTGTAGAGATGAGGTCTCCCTGCCCAGGGGGGTCTCGAACCTGCGGGCTCAAGCAATCCGCTCACCTCAGCCTCCCAAAGGCGCGGGATTACAGGCTGAGCCACCGAGCCCGGCTGAAAGATATTTTTTAAACCCCGGCCTTGACAGCAACATAACAGTGAGAAAGCTGATAGGAGCTGGGTGCTGGAGTACAAATGCGCAGTGTATATATGTAGTTGGGTGCTGGTGATGAGCGAAGGAATCGTGGCGACAAACACACTGGTAGGAAGGCAAACAGGAACGCCAAACTTGGCTGTAAAGGGATTGGTGCAGCTATGCACCCCCAGCCCTGGGTGTCTGCCTTCGCATGATAAATAACAGAAAGCACTTATGCCCTTTCCAGCAGTTGTAGCCTTCCAAAACAGTTGTAAGAAGGACGGTAAGTCAATATTTTGCATGAGAAGCAGGAATAAGAGAGAAACCAAGGCAGAGGGACTCATGAGAGATTGCTGCTGCACACACCCCATGCCAAGAAGCTGGAAGAAAAGCCACCCATGAAAATGTCAGCACTAAAGGATCCTGGATTCTCTGGGGGGATGACACAGATAAAGGCAGACACAGAAGGAAGGACTAAACCCCCAGGGAAAACCCCCAGTTAAAAAAGAGGAATGTCAGAAAAGGATAAGAGTCAAAAGTAAGTGAAAAGTGCTAGAGAAGTCATAGTGGAAGAACTTTATTGAGTAGAGGAAATTAACCTCAAATGCAAAAGTCAACTTATTTAAACTTTTCCTATTTGAAAATGAGACAGAACAACACGACTAATGCTGAGTGGCGGCCTTTAAAGAAAACCACTTTTTGTCTGGATGTGGTGGCTCATGCCTATAATCCTAGCACTTTGAGAGGCTGAGGTGGGAGGATGTTCGAGCCCAGGAGTTTGAGGCTGCAGTAAGCTATAATTACACCACTGCCCTCCTGCCTAGACAACAGAACAAGACCCTGTCTCTAAAAAAAAAGTCCCAGGTTCAAGATTTTGTAGATATTAAATAATCAAAGACTTACAGACAGATATTTACACTGTGACTAATAATGTCTATTATTTAGAGGTATATAGTAACAGTATTAAGATTTGATTTTTGTCATTATTTTGAGGATCTCCTTAACTGGATTTACATTATACTGAGCCTCCAGGTCTTTATCAACTATGCAGAAATAAAAAGGCCTAACAAGTCATGGATTTCAAACTCAATGAGGAATAAATACAGAAACAATTTGCCTTAAACCATGGAAAATAAATTATTTTATTGCTCCTCAATGAAAACATTACAGAAGTTTATAAAGTGAAGCCAAAATCTATTAAGTACATAGTATCTAACAGTTGAAAATTTGTCTCAGATATCAAACAGCATCAACAGAACTGGACTTTTAGGGTCAAATATCCCTGTAGACAGCATAGGCAAAGGCATTACACAGAAGATATATGCAAAGGGAGAAGAAGAAAAATAATCAAATCTTAACTCTGTGAACTTGATTCAAAATGCTTGACAAGATACAGGGCCTGCACTTTGTTATGTTTTCACTTTCCAATCAGATAAGATATGGGGTTAGCTATTTTAGAACAGACCAAATTCTGTCTGAGTCATTCCTGATCAATCATTCAGGGGGTAATAAATTCGACTTAATAGCAAGATAAACGTATAATACTAAAAACACTGTATAAGTCTATAGTAATACAAAATTGGACAATATGACTCTTATTGAATGGTTGTCATGTGATATGAAAAACTTCTGCATCTCAAGAGACTGAAAAACAAATCTATAAATCCAAGACACAATATATATCTGGATAAAGCAAGCAAAACAAACTTGTATTCAAATCATAACTTCTGAAAAAAAAACAAGAATTACCAATTCAACTTGACAAATATCTATTGTATACTTAAATACCAAGATTAATGAGGCTGGGTCAGAGGAGTTTATGGTTTAAAATGGTATTGATTAAAAGTTGGTTCAATGACACAAACTAAAATTATAGTGCAGAGGAATAATAATGCATTCATTTTCTACTGCTGTGTAACAAATTATCAGAACCTTAGCGCTTACAACCATATCCATTTATTCTGTTTCCCTGGCTCAAGAGTTTGGGTAGGTTTAGCTAGGTCCCCTGCTCAGGATCTCACCAGGCAGAAATCAAGGTGTCAGCGGGGGTATGATTCTCATTGGAGGCTCGGGGTATCCTCCCAGTTCACTGGTTCTTGGCAGAATTAATTCTCGTGTGGCTATACCAAGTAAAGTAACTTTTTCTTTTTTTTTTTGAGTCGGAGTCTCACTCTGTCGCCCAGACTGGAGTGCAGTGGCCGCTCCCGGCCACCGCAGCCTCGACCTGCTGGGCTCCGGCGATCCTTCCGCCTCCGCCTTCCGAGTAGCCGGAATTACAGGCATGCGCCACCACGCCCGGCTCATTTCTGATTGATTGCGGAGATGCGGTCTCGCCAAGTTCCCAGGCGGGTCTCGAGCCCGCGGGCTCAGGCCGTCCACTCACCTCAGCCTCCCAGAGGCGCGGGATGGCAGGCTGAGCCGCCGGCCCGGCTTGAAGTAACTTTTTCTTTTGTGAGTTGTTGGCCAGAGACCGCCACCAGCACCTAGGGCTCACGTCTACTCTGCTGCCACATGCTGCTCGCCATCGCCCAAGGCCTCAGGCTGTTCTGACTTCCTCCCCCTTCCAGGCTGCCACGAAGGAGTCTAGCAAGTTCCTGTCAACAAGGGGAGCAACCCCCGCATCGCCACTCGCCTCGTGACATCAGCTGCTCCAAGGCCGCCATGTTTAAGGGTGCCACTGACACCCAAAGGGAGAGGATGACAGGAGGTGTGTAGACCAGGGGTTGGGAATCTTGGAGCCCACCTTCGACCTGGGCCTACCACAGACGGAGACATGCATGGGATGCCACAGGAGCAAAAGAGGAGGTGTAAGATTCAGACTGGCGGAACAAAAAAGAAAACTGCTATGTAAGCCTTTGCCAGGCAAGTTCCAGGCACTGTTCTCAGGAAAAAAACAAAGCAACAACAAAAACACTTTTTATAAATGAAGAAACTAAAGCTCAGAAAAGTAACTGGCCCAAGGTTATACAGTCTGAACCTAGCCAAAGAGAACGTCTGGACTAATGTGCCTGGGTAAATGGTTTTCTAGGTAATAGGTCATCAAAGTAAATGGATGGAGGTCGGTGAGGGTGAGGAGGGCAAGAGGGTGCTATAAAGTCAGAGAAAATGCAGGTGCAGAGACACGGCGATTCACAGGAGGCTCACACGAGGAAACCACGAGTACAGTCTTCAGTTCAGCACGAGCCGCGCATACAGTGTGTGGAGGGAACGGATGGAGTCAAACTTGGAGACACTGTCAGGGACCAGATTAAGAGGGGTCTTCTGAGAACTCAACCTTTGAGGCCACATGAAACCACAGAAGGATTGTAAGCAGAGGTGTGACAAACTATTTAATTTAAAAAACATTCCTCTAACTATTTGGTTACACTTGATATTTGGTCTTCGGGGGTTATCAGACAAATTCCTGTTGTTCGGGAGAGATAATAAAGCTGTTTAAAGGGGGGGAAAAAAACAAAAACATTCCTCTGACAAAAATGGTGTAACATAGTCATCCCATAAAGCTTTTAAAGCAGTTCTAAGTGTCACATATTAGTTATCCACACTTGTTACATACTAAATATATATAGGAAAGCCCAGACTCAAAATCAATGCTGAAGAATTACAGACAAAAATGAACTGCACGCCAAAAAGACAAAAATGCAAAGCCCAGGTGACACACACTAAGAGCAAGGCGAAACGAAGAAGCCGCAGGAGAGCAGCACAGGCCGGACACCTACCTTCACCTCCCCGCCTCCGCCGGCACGCAGCACGTCTCTCCAGCCTTGCTCCCTGGCCCTGTGTATCCTCTCCAGCTTTGGGGGTGAGAAACACACAAAACACCACTTCAAGTATATGCCACGAAAGACACGAAGTGCATTTAGCAAAACCAGAACACCAGTGTGAAGGACGGAGAAGTGCACCATGAAAACAGGGCTGCCCTCTTACTCTTTCCTTCTCTTGCCGTTTCATCTGCTCAGTCTTCATTAAACTAATAATCTGTAACAACTGTAGAGAGCAACTTCTTAAAATTCTTGAAACTATTATCACTTACAACTTGGCAAAGGAAGAAAAAAGAGAAAAAACTACCTGATCCTTTTGTTTCTTTCCTTTTTCAGTAAATTCCAACCTTCTCTTTCTTGTACCCTTAAATAAAAAAAGAACATCTCAATAAATAATAATGCCTACTTTTTCGAGTTTCATCAGGAAAGTTAGTACACCAATGGCAGAGGTATGCCCAGGAAGGTTAAAAATGAAATAAGTTGTAGGTACTTGTGTGAAAGAAATGAGGAAAAGGTTTGGAGGCTTTATATGTTAAGATTTTATTTTATTTTTTAATTATGTTTGCAAAATATCAAAATAAGCAGAAAACAGTCTTTATACCTCAAACATTTTCCTCCTTTCTTCTCCAGGATTCACTCTCTTCACTGGAGTTTGATGGACCTGGACAAAAAGTCAAACTACAAATTAGATGGAGATGTTGAGTTACTCATTTGAAAATTCCAAAGGTAGGGGAATAGGAAATAAGAAAAAGGTAGAGCCAATACGGGCCCTATCTTCAAAAAAAAAAAACCACTGCGGGGCTTCTATGATGCCTGTCGAACAAAGAGAAGCACTACCGTTGAAGGAACCTGGGGGGGTGAAGGGTGCAGGAAGCGACCAGAGGGGCGGCTCCCCAAAAAGGGGCCAAGCATGGTGAGGACACACCAGACAACAAAGGCCCTAGGCCCCGGCTTCTGTGAGCACAATTCCTCGCGCACGCGAATTTCAAACCTGCAAGCCTCCAATCCTCAGCCAGCTTTGCTATGCGTCCAATAGGACTATAACACCGTGTCGGCCCCACCCTACTCCCATGCAGCTCCTCCAGCAGGAACATAGCCCGGCCCCTTCCGACCCCTGTCAGGCTTATAGATACAGCCCTCTCCCCCCAACTCTCTCTTTTTCTTTTTTTTCCCCTATACAGATCCTCTCTGTAACAGCCCCTTTTAAAAAATCTTTTGGTCCTGGCCAGGTGTGGAGTCATTACTGGCGCTGAAATTCTTTCAGAGGCCCCTCCCCAACCATCCGCTCAACAGCACCATGTGCAGACACAGATATCGAGCTTACATTTCCTCATTTTGTGATAAAATATCACTTCAAAGGCTCAGTAATAGAGATACACTATTCTGAAAAAATTAGTTACACAACATATATTCACTATGTAAAATTAAAACAAGATTAAAAATTCAGGCCAGGCATGGTGGCTCAAGCCTATAATACCAGCACTTCAGGAGGCCAAGGTGAGAGGATTGCCTGAGCCCACAGGTTCAAGACCAGCCTGGGCAACATGGTGAGACCTTGTCTCTACAATAAAGCAAAAAATTAGCTGGGCATGGTAGTGCATGCCTGTAGTTCCAGCTACTTGGAAGGCTGAGGCGGAAGGATCACCTGAGCCCAGCAGGTCGAGGCTGCGGTGGCTAGGAGCATGCCACTGCACTCCAGCCTGGGTGACAGAGTAAGACTCCAACTCAAAAAAAAAAAAATGTAGTCTATTTCACTTCCTACCTCCAGAGGTAACCACTATTGTTAATATTCTCATTAGTATCCTTCTGGACACTACTGCATTTACTTAAACACATAACACAGTATGACTATATATATACACACACACACACAAAGAATTTTAGTTATTTATGATTTTGTACATACGTGTAATAATAATGTTTCTAGATGTAAAAATGACTATTTAAAATAACAATGTGCCTTGACTTTTCCCATATTATAGGCATAATTTATTTAATCATTCCTCTAGGGATAAACATTTTTCCTACTCTATATGCTATGGGGAATTTCTTTGTACGTACATCTCGTGTCATATGCAAGTCTTTCAAAAGGGCAATTTTTAAAGACATAGAGTTATAGGTGATAACATAATTTAAATGTTGAAAAAAGCTGTCCTCCCAAAAGACTGCACCAATTTATAGCTCAACCAAAGAATTCAAAGAACTCATTTCTCCACATTCTTACAAATATTGACTGCATCTATTATAGATGTTGCAAATTGTTTTCCCATTCTCTTTTTAATTTGTTTGTTCTATCTTCTGCTGTATAGAAGTTTGCAATCTATATATATCTCTTCTTTTACAGTACCTGCATATACTATCTTGCTAAAGAAGCCATTTTAGACATCAACATTATATTTCTTCTGCCACTAATATAGTTTCATTCTTATATTTAAATCTCTATCTGGAATATATTTGTACTCATGAATGAGTTAGGAATCTAGTTTTCTTCCTTGAGAAAACCCAGTTATCTCCTGTTCATTGGCGGATACATACTTTTCCCCATTTGTTTGAAATGTCTCATTTACCATATAATAAATCAATACACATACAAGGCTAAGTTTCTGGAAGTTTCTATTTGGTTCTACTTTTCCCTTTTTCTTTTACTGTGATACAAAGTCACCTATAGAAAAGTAGATAGCTGGGCCTGGTGGCTCACATCTGTAATCCCAGCACTTTGGGAGGTGGAGGTGAGAGAATGGCCTGGGTCTAGGGGTTCTAGACCAGCCTGAGCAACATGGCAAGACCTTGTCTCCACAGTAAATAAAAGTATTAGCTGGGTATGGTGGTGTGGACCTGTGGTTCCAGCGACTTGGAAGGCTAAGGTAGAAGGATCACATGCCCAGTAGATGGAGGTTGTGGTGGCTGTGAGCGTGCCACTGCACTCCAGCCTGGGTGACAGAGTGAGACTCCAACTCAAAAAAAAAAAAATAGATAAAAAGATACATGCAGAGTGTCGCAAATGCAAAGGAGATTTCCAGGTAAACACATTCGAGACAAGAAACAGAATATTGCCAACACCCCAAAGCCCTCCATGTGCCCTGGTGAACCATTTACCCCCACAGAAGTAACCACCAGCATGATTATCATCCTCTTGCCTTTTTCTTTCCTTTCTTTCTTTTTTTTTTTTTTTTTTTGAGTCTGAGTCTCACTCTGTTGCCCAGGCTGGAGGACAGTGGCACACTCACAGCCACCGCAGCCTCGCCCTGCTGGGTTCAGGCAATCCTTCTGCCTCAGCCTTCCAAGTCGCTGGAACCTCAGGCATGTGCTACCATGCCCGGCTAATTTTTTGATTTACTGTAGAAATGAGTCTTGCCATGTTGCCTAGGCTGGTCTCGAACCACTGGGCTCAGGCCACCCTTTCTCCTTTATCTCCCGAAGTGCTGGGATTACAGGCTTGCGCCACCATGCCCTGGATTTTTATACGGATGGAATCATATCATGTTTATTATTTTGTATCTTGTTTCTTCTGCTCAACACTGTTTTCGAGATTCGCCCACGTTATTTGTATCTGCATCCATTTCCCTCACTGGTGTACAGCATTCGAGCAATTCCAACTCCTCTCTTCCACAGTTGTCTTACACTTGGCTCACCAGTTCAGTTCTACGGCACCTGGGGTGGCTGCGGCTATTTCCACATCCTTTTCTAGCTGGTTGTCTTTACACGCCGACTTCTCTCAGTCCACTACCCTGAACTTTATTTATAGTTTGATGTGTCTCTGAGATTCCCTAGGTAATCCACAAATAATGTCTCTATTTTCCCTTCTCTTCCAATATTTGCTTCTAATTTCCTTCTTTTTAGTTGCATTGGCTAGGACCTCTGACATAACATTCAACGAAGGCAATGACAGCAAACCCCTCCATCCTGTTCCTGACTTTAATGATAATACTTCCAGTGTTTTCACCATAATAAATAATGCTTGCCATAGGTTTCTGGTGTGTGTTATACACACGGAACTGAGTAATGAACTTTATCTTCCATTTCTCAAATCAAAATTTTTAAAACAAAAATTAGTGTTCAATTTCACTAAATTTTCAGCACCTACTGATATGATTTTATATATGGTTTTCTCCTCTAATCTGCTAATGCAATAAAATTGCAGTAATCAGTTCCTACCATTGAACTATATCTGTATTCCTGTAATGAAACCTATTTTGTAAGTATGACATTTTTTTAATGTATATAAATTGCTTGATTTGACTTGCCTTTTTAAAAAATCCTTTTTTTTTTTTTTTTTTTTGAGTCAGAGTGTCACTTTGTTGCCCAGGCTGGAGTGCAGTAACACACTCACGGCCACCGCAGCCTTGACCTGCTGGGTTCAGGCTATCCTTCCAGTTCAGTCTTCCAAGTAGCTGGAACTACAGGTGTGTGCCACCATGCCTGGCTAATATTTGGGTTTTTGTAGAGATGAGGTCTCACCATGTTGCCCAGGCTGGTCTTGAACCCATGGGCTCAGGCAATCCTCTGGCCTCAGCCTCCCAAAGTGCTGGGATTACACACCTGGCAAAAATTCCTTTTCGTAAGGATTTCTGCATGTGTGCTCGATAAGTGTCAGTGACCTATAGTTTTCTTTTTTTAACCCTGTGTTAACTATTCAATTTTGTGATCAAAGTTAAGCCCAATGCATGATCCAGCTTTCAAACAATTTAAATTACAATTCTATATACCAAAAAAAGATAAAAATTACTTATAGAAAATCTGACATTATCTATCACATACCAGTGTTCACATTTTTCAACTCCCTTAGAAAAAATGACATTTTAAAAGACTACTGTACAAATGTTTTACCTGTGTGGGTTTCAATTCCCAAAAAAAGCATATACTACTCTAAAAAATTATTTCAGAAAAAAATTTTGGTGGTCACTTACATTATCATTAAAATAATTCAGTACTTTATTAAATCATTAAAAGTAGTCTCCACTAACAATTCCATTTCAACAGCAGCTGTACTGTAAAAGTCAATGCTATGAAATTGCTCTTATATACTATTGATTCAGTTTTCTAAATTCTGTAGAATGACCATAAAAGGCACTAAAATTCTAACTCTGAAGAGCAAATTCAAAATATTACAACATAAACATGGCCCTCAATCAATATAAAATTAGTAAGATAATTTCAGAAACATATTGTTAAAATACATTGCTCAAAATTTGTTTAAAAATTAAGCACACACAAATTTACTTTCACTGAAAAAAATCAAAAGGATAAAGCTTTTGCTTACTTTAGAAACCTGATATAAAATGTAAGTTTCTTGAAATACCTTCACTATGTGTAGTAGACTTTGCTACTTTCTGTTCTATTACTTGAAGAAAAAAAGAAAAATCTCCCTGCTCTTCACTAAAATGATTTTGTCACCACTAATGAGTAGAAAAATCCCCAGTTTTAAAATAGTTACGAGAGACCCTCAGAGGGCACTACTGTTCAAGAACAAGAAATAAAAATTTTGATAATGCTCCTCACATTACTACAAACACAATTAACATTTCAAGGTATGTTCTGCATACACAGAATTTAAACGAGTGGGGAATGTTACCTAAGAGCTTTGTAAAAGTACATACTCCTCCACACAAAGGAAAAGTTGCAACAGAAAGGAAGTGAAGTACAGATACAGCTACAACACAGACCAAACCTGAAAACACCATGCTGAGTGACAAGAGCTATTCACAAAGACCACGTGTCATGTGACTCTGTTGCTATGAAATGTCCAGAATATGCAGCTCTGTCCTCTAGGGACAGAAAGTGGATTTGTGGTCACCAAGGGCTATGGGGTGAAGAGAACTGGGAGTGACTGCCAGTGGGAAAATAAGTTCTTTTTGGGGTGATGAAAATATTCTAAAACGTACTATGAAGGTGGTCTGCAACCCTGTGAACACACTAACACCATTTAACAGAAATTTTTTCTTTTTAAGTCAGAGTCTCACTCTGTCGCCCAGGGTAGAGTGCAATGGAGTGATTATGGCTACCGCAGCCTCAATCTTCTAGGCTCAGGCAATCCTTCCGCCTCAGCCTCCTGAGTACCTAGGACGACAGGTGCACACCACCACGTCTGGCTAATTTTTTCATTTATTGTAGAGATGAGGTCTCGCCAAGTTGCCCAAGATGGTCTACAACCCCTGAGCTCGGGCAATCCTCTTGCCTCCACCTCCCAAAGTGCTAGGATTAAAGGTATGAGCCACCGCACCCAGCTTAACTGAACACCTTTAATGGGTGAACTGTACTGTATGTAAATTATATCCCAATAAAGTTATTTCTAAAGATCCATATCCTTAAGAGTTGCTCGGCCATGATCACTGGACACAGAGTTCTGCATCCTCTATTCTGACAAGCTCCATGGGTTAACTTTTATATAACCAGGGTAGCACCAGACTAAAAATGAGTAAACAATAACACCAAACAATTAAAAATATTAATGTGATACATCAGTCTTATATAAAAGACCAGTGTTTGTATCTACTGCATGACAGAACAGAATAAGAAGAAAACGTTTACCAAAAACAACTACAGACTCTTGGGTAAGTTAAATGAAGGCAGAGACTGTATTCATCTCCTGATGGTCCATATTGCCTTATACAAAAGACATTTAAATATTTTTCAAATAAAAATGCCAAGCTGCTCTTCTGAAATAACATGGATATTTTCAGAACACTACACACTACTTCTATACTGAAAAGAATAATACAAAACATAAAACATCTTCACAAAGATAACTTAAAATCAGAGTCAAAACCCTGAAATGTATTCATGGAGTACCCTCTAGTGGCTTAATAGTCACTTCTTTAACAGAGCTTTTAAAAAAGAACTGATTTTCCAGAAACAGGACCAAAGTCTTATGATATGAAAATATTCTGTTAACATGCTGAGTAATAATAACTTAATATACCTTAGATTAAATGTGTACAACTTAAACACGACAGTATCATTAAGTGGTTATGGTTTTCCTCATAAGCTTGTCATTTTCGAAGTTGAAGTTAAAAATTCTAACAAGCCTTTGTGAATTTGAACCTAAAAGACACTTTGGAATTTCTGGGGGAAGAAGAATTCTTAAAAAAATGAGATGTAAAAATAAATTGAAAAATATTTTAAGAATCAAATTTAAAATACTTTGTATAACTCCATGGTATTAAGTAATTCCATATTCTTGTGCACAGTTTAGTTTAAGTGAAATGTTTTAAAAATTAGCTATACAATATTCCAAGTGCTGATTATTATTGAATTCCCAATGGTCTGACTTAGAAAATCATGCTTATCTGCCTCGCAGAGATTGAGGGCAATGGCCTTGCCTGAAATCCAAAATATTTGTATCTATCATATAAATCACTTGTCTATCACTCAGAATATGCGATCGATGACATCTATTATTCAGAATACCCATAACTGAAGTCTGAAAACCCCACAGCATGCTGTTCTTGTATACTGTTTAAGTTTTAACTGAAAACAACTACCGTGATACTATAAGAAAAGAATTGACAGTGACGGGAAACTATGTGGGGGCAGGGAGGGGAAGGAGGTGGGATTAACGGTAGTCAATATCTGTCTGGGGAAATGGGGGCACACCTCATCAACAAGGGTACCTGCACAATGAATATTTGTATACCTAACCCTTAACTGTACAACACAATTTTAGAATAAAAAATATATATCAAAAAAAAGTCTTAGTTGGGCTCGGTGGCTCAGCCTGTAATCCCATGCCTTTGGGAGGCTGAGGTGAGTGGATTGCCTGAGCCCGCAAGTTTGAGACCCGCCTGGGCAACTTGGCGAGACCTCATCTCTAATATTCAAAAAATTAGCCGGGTGTGGTAGTGCGCACCTGTAGTTCTAGCTACTTGGAAGGCTGAGGCGGAAGGATCGCCGGAGCCCAGCTGGTTGAGGCTACAGTGGCCGGGAGCGGCCACTGCACTCTAGCTGGTTGACACAGTGAGACTCCAACTCAAAAAAAAAAAAAAGTTTTAACTGAAAATAAGGGAAACATTGAGAGAGCCAACACATTACTTGATTCTATCAGCCATATTAAAAAACAGATTACACACTTGGCTACAATCCTGCCCCAAGGTGAGAACCTTCTGTTACATCATTAGTCCAGTCTCACCAAGAGTTCTAGTCTCTCAATCCTGGCAGGCTGACACATGGCCAGGAGACAGGACATCTGCTTCTACAAGTCCACTCAAGTGTGTATTCCCTATCGATGTAACAACATAAAGACACAAACACCCAAGCTGCCCTTCACCACAGCCATACCAATGCAAATTTTATATCTGAGAAAATAGAAAATTCACGTGTATATTCCAAATGCTAAAACAGATTGCATCTGGAAACACCGTTTGAATAAGCATCTTAAAAATTGTCTATAAAATATACTTTGAATTCACATTTCACTGAACTCTATTAGAAAACACATTTCAAGCCGGGCTTGCTGGCTCAGCCTGCAATCCCGCGCCTTTGGGAGGCTGAGGTGAGTGGATTGCCTGAGCCCGCGGGTTCGAGACCCGCC
Source organism: Cephalopachus bancanus (assembly GCA_027257055.1). Taxonomy (NCBI): domain Eukaryota; kingdom Metazoa; phylum Chordata; class Mammalia; order Primates; family Tarsiidae; genus Cephalopachus; species Cephalopachus bancanus. The sequence goes on from JAPVLO010002066.1 coordinate 35,677, forward strand.
TGGGCAGCGAGACCTCATCTCTACAATAAATCAAAAAATCAGCCGGGCGTGGTAGCGCATGCCTATAATTCCGGCTACTTGGAAGGCTGAGGCGGAAGGATCGCCGGAGCCCAGCAGGTCGAGGCTGCGGTGGCCGGGAGCGGCCACTGCACTCAAGTCTGGGCGACAGAGTGAGACTCCAACTCAAAAAAAAAAAAAAAGCACATTTCCAAAGAAATTTTTATCCACATCACACTTCTTTCTTAAAAGGGCATTTAAGAGAATGCAACCAACATGACTAAGTTCATATCAATGAACTATAATACAATCACTAATAATCACAAAAATTTACAGAAAGCATATATAATATTAAGTAAAAACACCAGAACACAAAATCATCTATAAAGATGTATTAAATATATAAAATATTTATAATATATTATATAATATACTATATATTATATAATATAAAAAAGCTATATTAAAAATAAAGGCAATGTATATTTGAATAAAAACTGGAAAGCTTACAATAAATTATGTAAAATTCAATGCAGGGTTTGTATACTGCAAATACGTTCTTCGTCTTTTATTATATAAAACTGCCAAAAGTGTACTAAAAGACCTCAGCAAATGTATTAAAATACATACCTCATTTAAAAAAAATACATACTTCATAAGAAAAATTACAGATCAAAGTTATGCTACTTAGGTTACTTCAAAGTACCAAATAGCTTTCATAGAAATCAAGTCTCTATCTCAAGAGTCAGATATGTATGTAAGAAATGTATTGCAAATGTTTATAGCTTTCTCTTCATCACCTCACACTGAAGTAGTTTCCTTTTTAAAATTTAATTTTATTATTTAAAAAGCATATGAGTGACTTAAAAATACTGATACCTAATAAATGTGCATATTTATAGGGGCACACGTGATGCAGGCATCCAATGTGTAGTGATCAAATAAGAGTAAGTGGGACACCTATCGCCTCAGCAGATGCTTTCAAGCATTAGGAGTTGGCCTTTGCCCTTGTAAATGCTTTTAAAACAGAAAGGATATTGCTATGCTCATCTGGAATTCATTTTGTTCAATAATTCACTCATTAAAAACATACTAGCCACTTATCTGTGCAAAGTTGCATAAAACATGGTTTTTAACTTCATAGCCGGCACTTTTTTTTCTTTGAGTCGAGGTCTCACTGTCACCCAGACTGGAGTGCAGTGGCATGCTCATGGCTACCACAGCCTCAACCTTTTGAGCTCAGGTGATCCTTCTGCCTTAGCCTTCTAAGTAGCTGGAACTACAGGTGATGCCATCATGCCCAGTTAATTTTTTTATTTATTGTAGAGACAACATCTTGCGCCAAGTTGCCAAGGCTGGTCTGGAACTCCTGGGCTCAGGAATCCTCTCGCCTCTGCCTTCCAAGGTGCTGGGATTACAGGTGTGAGTCACTGCACCTGGCTTAGAGCTCACGTTCTAACAAAATTAACACTAAGAAGATACATATCAGGTGCTGAAGGAGTTCAGATAAGAAAAGTTATTTTCCTGTTTTTTGGGGGGTATAGAAAGGGGACAATTAGGGAAGAGACAAGAAAGGTCTTGTGGAACAAAGGGCTCTGCGGTGCGCCGGCTCCCTTGGGTCAGTAGAGAACTGCCATCACCACTGCCAACGCAGCTGCCCCAGACCGTGACGTCAACGTTCTATCTGCTGACCTACAAGCTAACGATGTGAACACAAATCACACAGTTTGCTCCTTTTGCCATTTTTCTCGAGCTTTTGTATTCTTGTTGGACGCTAACTTTTTTTTTTTTTTTTGAGTTGGAGTCTCACTCTGTCACCCAGACTGGAGTGCAGTGGCCGCTCCCAGCCACCGCAGCCTCGCCTGCTGGACTCTGGCGATCCTTCCACCTCAGCCTTCTGAGTAGCTGGAATTACAGGCATGCGCTACCACGCCCGGCTGATTTTTTGATTTATTGTAGAGATGAGGCCTCGCTGCCCAGGCGGGTCTTGAACCCGCGGGCTCAGGCAATCCACTCATCTCAGCCTCCCAAAGGCGCGGGATTACAGGCTGAGACACCGAGCCCAGCTGGATGCTAACATTTAGGGCAGAAGTAAGTTCTTCACTTGGTACTCTTCAAGGGCTTACAGAAGAGTACAGGATCAACATGACTTGTACCTATGCAGAAGAGACAGAAGAATGGAGGAGGGGTACAGAAAAAAGAGTACACACAGGTAGAGTCAGTAACTAGTGAAAGGTCCAAGTTAGCTAAGGCTTGGTAAGAAGCTAGGGGCATCGTAGACTGGACAGTGCAGGCCGGTTCGAATCCTGGAAGGTCTTCAACACACACAATAAGCACCCTTTATTTGGTAGGGCGGTTCTTTGCCCCTGTGTGTTTTCTGCATGACATACTTTGTATGTTTCTTATTCAATGAGCCTGACTCCTGAGTTACAACAGCAAATTAAAGGCATTAGATTAATTTTTAATGTCTCAGCACTACTGATAATAATTTTAACAGGCTACTTGTCTTTCTAACTAAAAAAAGTCACAAAAATTCATTTTTTTCCCTAGTGTAGATCTTATAGAACAAAGACATACTCCAGTGTACTCAAGAGGGTTGACCATTGTCATTTATTTCTAAGTTTTTTTTCAATATTTATCAATTTGCTAAAAACATTAACAAAATGGTTTTTATAAACTGAGTTTTACTAAAAATTTAGATTGTTACTTTTTTTTTAAAGAATTAACATTTCTCCCGGGCTCCAGTGGCGGCGGAGTGAACGGGACGGGCCTGGCAGCCCAGCGTGGGGTGGCAGGAGGGACACGGGCTCCTTGGGAGTTGTTGTTCCGGCTGCGCCTGCAGAGGCTGAGGAGCCCCCTACCCACCACCAGCCGCACTGGTACGAGGCCCCGGGGACCTGCGGTCCCACGCAGGGCCAGATATTGTGGCTCCCAGCTGCGGCTGTTCCACTATATGTGACTCCCACCTGCTCAGGAGTCCCGGGTCTCAGCTCCCTCCCTGGCTACATTGTCTCGCCCAGCACCCAGCACCAAACTGCCAGTCACCCAGGGAAGCTCTGGGCGCCCGCCCCTCAGAGATACCGGTCCCATTTCTGGCTGAAGTGCCCTGTGAGGAACCCAGGGCCACCACCTGCCCTTTGGAGCTTTGGAGCTCTGGAGCCCCGGGCCCATCCTGGCTGAGGCAGTCAGCGTGCGGCCTCAAGCTTATGTAAGGGAACAGAACGCCAACCTTGTGTAAGGTGCTGATCGGAGGCTTCCAGCTCCAGAGGAGGGAACGCCCAACCCTCTCCTCCACCCCAGGCTGCTGGTGACACCCCGGATCCAGCACCCAGCTGTGCAGCTGATCCCGGTGCCTCTCGCCCAGAGACCCAGATGAGCATCCCTAAAAGTGAAAGTGAAGCTACGACCTCCGCCATTCTCCAGGCGGATTTTCATTGCCCCACCCACCTATCAGAGCCTCCACCTCGGTTCCCACAGTGACATCATTAAACAGGAGACAAAGCCCCTCCCCTACGCTGAACAGACTGAGACAACTGAGTCAAAGAACTCCCCGGCAGCAGGCTAGCTGCCGGCAACAAAAACAAAGGGGAGAGGCTGGAGATCAGAGCTCAAGTGACTTTAGCCACTAAGGAAAGATTACAAAACTTGTCTGATCTCTTATTTTGACCTTTGGTTTTATCATTCTGCCTGTATGTTTTGCTCACTATTGTTCACTTTCTAACTTACACTATCTGTTTCATGATCTTATTTGTCTGTCTCTGTGTAGCTACCAGTATTCTTTAGGGAATTTTCCTCCTTTTTTTTTCACTTCTCTCCGGCCTTGTGTCTCTTTTTCACCCGTTAGTTGGTCTGTATGTCTGTCTTCCTTCTCACTCGTCTCTCTTTCTAACTTCCTATTGACCCCCCCCTTCCTCCATTATTTTCCTCTTTTGTACCTCCTTTTGCTCCAGGGACCCAAGCTATACCCTGCTGCACAGACAGATTGTAAGGCAGTAGGAGACAGTTTCCAGTGTGCTCATATACCTGTTGGTGGATGCTGTAATCAGCATATAGATTCTGAACCACAGTTTCCCCCCTCAATTAAACCTCAAAACTGCAGAAAGTACAGCCCGCAGCCCACCATTCCAACCTCAAAAGTGAACAAAGCCAGAAGACCCTCATAAGGAAGAGCAGGAGATTATACAAGTGAAACAAAAGTAATGACACTTTCCCTGAAAAACAGAATTAAAGAAGGGGAGGGAAAGGGGGAGAGAGAGAAAAATCTACACAAATGAAGAAAAACCAGAAGAAGAATATGGGTCTCTCCCAGACCCCTGGGAGGGCAGACACTGAGAAAACTGACTTCGGAATGCAAACAATGAAGAGCTCCAAGAATGCCTGGTCTCAAACTACAAACCTAGATATCAAGACATTAATGGAGAGATTAAAAAGAACTGAGGAGAGTCAAGAAGAAACTAGAAAGGTGCTGATATCTGAGATAACAGTAATAAAGAATACTGTGAATGAAATAAATAACAAACTGATAAGCATGGAAAGCAGAATTACCCAAGCAAAAGAAAGAATCTCAGAGCTTGAGGACCAAAATACAGAACTAACCCAAACTCTTAAAAACACAGAAAACAAGTTCAAAAAGACAGAAAAAAACCTTCAAGAGATAAGCAATTACTTCAAGAGACCGAACCTAAGAGTAATTGGCCTTCCTGGGGCAGAGAGACAGAGACCACACTAGAACAAACCTTCCATGAGATCATTCAAGAAAACTTCCCTTATCTAATCAATGATGCAAACATTCAAACACAAGAGATTCAGAGAACCCCTGCAAGACAACAAATGAGAAGACCAACTCCTAGACACATAATAATTCACCTAAACAAAGTAGGCATAAAAGAAAAATCCTAAAGGCAGCAAGAGAAAAAGGCCAGATCACCTACTATGGAAAACCAATTAGAATAGCAGCAGATTTATCTACAGATACCCTGCAGGCTAGGAGAGCTTGGAGCCCTATCTTCAAAGTCCTAAAAGGTAAACAATTTCAACCAAGAATAACCTACCCAGCCTCATCAGTGAGGGAGAATTAAAATCTTTCCCAGATATCTAATCCCTAAGAATTTACACTGCCACCAAACCACCTCTGCATGAAACACTTAAGAAAGTACTAAACACAGAAGAAAAGGGGAAAAAAAGAACAATATCCTTCAAAAGAGTACAGGAAAAAGAATAAAATACACATGAACCAACCCCCAAAACAAAAGAAAGACAATAAACCAAGTGGAAGAACAACTCTATAAGAACTCTATGATAGGGACGAACTCTCACATTTCAATAATTAGCCTGAACATGAATGGACTAAATGCACCACTGAAAAGACATAAAATGGCAAAATGGATAAAATATCACCAGGCAACAATATACTGCCTTCAAGAAACCCATCTCACTAGAAAGGACATGCACAGACTCAAAGTAAGAGAATGGGAAACAAATTTTCAGGTGAATGGAACACAAAAGAAAGGAGGAGTCACGATCCTAATTTCAGACAAAATATCATTTAAGCTATCAAAAATTTAAAAAGATACAGAGGGCCACTACATAATGATAATAGGTTCACTCCATCAAGAAATACCTATCCTAAACAGATATACACCTAACATAGTTGCACCAACTTTTATAAAGCAACACCTAGGAAAACTAAAGAAAGATATTGACTCTAACACCATCATAACTGGGGACTTTAATATCCCACTCACAACCCTAGACCGATCATCAGGACAAAAAATCAGCAATGTGACTCTTGACCAAATGGACTTAACTGATACCTACAGAACACTCTATCCAAAGACCACAGAATATACATTCTACTCATCACCGCATGGAACGTATTCTAAGATCGACCACATAATTGGCCATAAATCAAGCATAAGCAAATTTAAAAGGACTGAAATTTTACCATGCACTTTCTCAGACCACAGTGGAATAAAAATAAACATTAACACCAACAAGGTTCCCCCAAATCCCACAAAGACATGGACACGAAACAGTATGATGCTAAACAACTCCTGGGTCAATGATGAAATCAAAACAGAGATCAAAAGATACCTGGAAACAAATGAAAATGAAGAAACATCTTACCAGAATCTCTGGGATACCATGAAAGCTGTAGTAAGAGGGGAATTTATATCCCTACAAATGCACATGAAGAAAAGGGAAGGAGCACAAATTAACAGCCTACCAAGCCACCTAAAAAAGCTGGAAGCTGGACTCGGTGGCTCAGCCTGTAATCCCGTACCTTTGAGAGGCTGAGGTGAGTGGACTGCCTGAGCCCGTGGGTTCGAGACCCGCCTGGGCAGCGAGACCTCATCTCTACAATAAATCAAAAAATCAGCCGGGCGTGGTAGTGCATGCCTGTAATTCTGACTACTCGGAAGGCTGAGGAGGAAGGATCGCCGGAGCCCAGCAGGTCGAGGCTGCAGTGGCCAGAAGCGACCACTGCACTCCAGTCTGGGCAACAGAGTGAGACTCCAACTCAAAAAAAAAAAAAAAAAAAAGCTGGAAAAGCAAGACCACAAAAACCCTAAATTCAGCAGAAGAATCCAGATCACCAAAATAAAAGCCCAAATCCAGGACATAGAAGACAAAAACACAATACAAAAAAAATCAATGAAACAAAAAGCTGGTTCTTCAAAAGGATAAACAAGATCAATTGTCCCCTAGCTAGACTGACCAAGAAAAAGAAAGAAAAAACCCAAATAAGCACAATCAGAAACACAAAAGATGAAGTCACATCTGACCCTGAAGAAATACAACAGATCATTAGAGACTACTATGTACACTTATATGGAAACAAACTTGAAAACCTCAAGGAAATGGAGGACTTTCTGTCATCACACAACCTACCTAGGTTGAAACAAGAAGAAATTGAGACCATAAATAGACCAATAACAATCAAGGAAACTGACTATGTAATAAGAAAACTATCTACAAAAGAAAGCCCTGGACCAGATGGCTTTCCAGCAGATTCTACAAGACATTTAAGGAGGAGCTGATACCAATCCTACTGAAGGTATTCCAGGCGATTAAGAAAGATGGAACCCTCCCCAAATCATTTTATGAAGCTAACCTCACCTTGATACCCAAGCGAGGTAAAGATCCAACAAAGAAAGAGAACTACAGGCCAATATCTTTGATGAACATAGATGCTAAAATTCTCAACAAGATCCTAGCAAACCGGATTCAACAACACATCTCAAAAATCATCCATCATGACCAAGTAGGCTTCATCCCTGGGATGCAAGGCTGGTTCAACATTCGTAAAACCATAAATGTAATTAAATACATCAACAGATGTCAAAACAAAAAACACATGATTATATCATTAGATGCAGAAAAAGCTTTTGATAAAAATCCAGCACCCCTTCTTGATAAAAACCCTCGAACATCTAGGCATACGGGGAACATACCTCAAAGTAGTAAAAGCCATCTACGAGAAACCCACAGCCAGCATACTCCTAAACGGACAAAAATTGGAACCATTTCCCCTGAAAACTGGAACAAGACAAGCATGCCCACTCTCACCCCTCCTGTTCAATATAGTATTGGAAGTCCTGGCTAGAGCAATCAGAGAAGAGAAGGCAATCAGGGGTATCCAAATAGGAAAAGAGGAAGCCATATTATCTCTCTTTGCAGATGACATGATCGTGTACCTTGAAAACCCAAGAGAATCTGTCAAAAACCTCCTTACACTGATAAAGGCCTTCAGCAAAGTCTCAGGATATAAAATAAATGTGCAAAAGACAATCGCATTTCTTTACACCAATAATAAACAAACAGAAACCCAAATAAAAAGTAGAATTCCATTCACAATAGCCACAAAAAAAAAGAAATACCTTGGCATCTTCCTAACCAGAGACGTGAAAGACCTTTACAATGAAAACTACAAAACTCTGCTCAAAGAAATCAAAGATGACACAAAAAAGTGGAAAAATATCCCATGCTCATGGATTGGAAGAGTCAACATTATGAAGATGTCCATCTTACCTAAGGCAATCTACAGATTCAATGCTATACCTATCAAATTACCAGCAACATTCTTCTCAGACCTAGAAAAAACAACACAGGAATTCATATGGAAACACAAACGACCAAGA
>JAPVLO010002067.1:0-44927 GCA_027257055.1 Cephalopachus bancanus
AGGGATGTTATTTGACCTCTCTGTGTTTCCTCACCTGTAAAGTCAGGATGACTTAGGACTTTCCTTCTAATATTAATGTGAGGATGATATGAACCCAGAACATATAGAGCTCTCAATAAATACTAATATAATCCGAAGAAATAGAGCATTTTATTACCTACCAAAAGGATTTTCCACATGAATGCATTAATAAAAACCTCTTGGAAATATGTGGAAAAGGCATCATTCTTTCGTTGTGTATCAAATCTTTATTCATTCCAGACTCTGAATTGTGCATTAAATGGCCTTGTTAAATGACTTTTGTATATAATAGCATCCCTTGACTCTACTTTTTTTTTAGTAAGAATTTTCTCTGTAAAAATTGTTTATCTTCAGAAGCACAGAAAATGTTTTTATTTCTCTTCCACATATTTGCAGTGAGTGTCCTCACCTCAGACTATAGCAATACAAACTTATGAGTGTGCGGGGCTTAGCTTCTGAAGACAGCGCCTGTCCTTCCAGGAAAATGGTTTGTCTTAAAGGAATCAGAATGACCTGTGTCACCCAGCACCTCAGCTGTTTTAGGAGAGCAGTTTTAGGGGAATTTTTAAAGTCACCCTCTCTCTGTCTCTTTCTTTCTATCTCTGTGTGTCTCTCTTTTTTTGTTGTTGTTGAGTTGGAGTCTCACTCTGTCACCCAGGCTGGAGTGCAGTGGTATGCTCATGGTCACCGCAGCCTTGACCTGCTGGGTACAGGTGATCCTTCCGCCTCAGTCTTCCAAGTAGTTGGAACTACAGATGCACACCACCACACCCGGCTAGTTTTGTGATTTATCGTAGAGACAAGGTCTTGCTAAGTTGCCCAGGCTGGTCTTGAACCCCTGGACTCAGGCAATCCTCTCGCCTCTGCCTCCCAAAGTGCTGGAATTACAAGCATGAGCCACCACACCCAGCCTTTCTTGTCTCTCTTTCACACACACACACACACACACACACACACACACACACACACACACACAAACACACACACACACTTGCATACACACCATCTACCAATTGTTTTGTAAACTTCTTGCCTCCTGTATTTACAAACTCTATCAGCTTACTTACTGACATGGCTTATAACTTGACCAGAAGAACTGATATACCAAATTAGGATTTGCCTAACAGTTTAGAGTCACAAAACACAGAAATTCCTCGAAAAATCTCTTGGTCTGGAGCACACATTTCTGGGGGAGGGGGGATGATGGGAAAAGAAAGAGGAGGGGAAGAAGGTGACAGAGTTACTTCACTAAGTCCCAAAATTCATATTTTCTAGCCATTCTCTATAGATGGAATAAATATGTTTTAACCTACATGTTGACTGTTCTTTTCAAGTTTATATATATATGGCTGTAATTTTTTATTTTATTTTATTTTTTATCTTTTATTTTTTTGAGTTGGAGTCTCACTCTGTCGCCCAGACTGGAGTGCAGTGGCCGCTCCCAGCCACCGCAGCCTCAACCTGCTGCGCTCCGGCAATCCTTCCGCCTCAGCCTTCCAAGTAGCTGGAACTATAGGCGTGTGCTACCACACCTGGCTAATTTTTTTGATTTATTGTAGAGGTGAGGTCTTGCCAAGTTGCCCAGGCTGGTTTCGAACCCACGGGCTCAGGCAATTCACTTGCCTTGGCCTCCCAAAGTGCTGGGATTACAGACTGAGCCACTGAGCAATTAAGTGCAAATCCTCTCATGCAGGACTAGTGGCTCTCAGGGTGTGGTTCTCAGACCAGCAGCACCTGGAAACTCATTACAAATGCACATTCTGGGTTCTCATTTCAGACCTCATCACTCAGAATCTCTGAGGATGAGTCCCAAGAAAGTGTTTTAACAAGACTTCTCAGCTATTTGATCTGATGCATGCCACATTTAAATTAAAAGAGGGATTCTACTGAGAATTAATAGTTCTAGAAATCTTTAGAAGTAGTTTCTTTTCCTTTTTTTTTTCTTGAGTTGCATTCTCACTCCATTGCCCAGGCTGGAGTGCAGTGTCACACACACTCATGGCCACCCCAGCGTCGACCTTCTAGGCTCCAGTGATCCTTCCGCCTCAGCCTTCCGAGTAGCTGGAACTACAGACATGCGCTACCACGCCTGACTATTTTTTATTTTATTGTAGAGACAAGGTCTCGCCAAGTTGCCTGGGCTGGTCTCAAACCAGCGGGCTCGGGCAATCCACTCGCCTCAGCCTCCCAAAGTGCTGGGATTACAGGTCGAGCCACCGAGCCTGGCCTAAAAGTAGTTTCTAAAAGAGAAAAGACATACTGAACTTTGGTCATAGTAACAAATGAGAACTGATGTTTTGTTTGTTTGTTTCTGATTCAGTGTCTCACTCTGTCATCCAGGCTGGAGTGCGGTGGCATGATTATAGCTCACTGCAGCCTTGACCTCCTAGGCTCAGAAGATCCTTTTGCCTCAGCCTCCTAAGTAGCTGAGACTACAGGTACACACCTGGCTAGTTTTAAATGTTTTTATTTTTTTATTTTTTGAGTTGGAGTCTCACTTTGTCGCCCAGGCTGGAGTGCAGTGGTACACTGCTTACGGCCACCACAACTTCAACTTGCTGGACTCAGGCAATCTTTCCACCTTAGTCTTCCAGGTAGCTGGAACTACAGGCATGCGCCACCACACCCAGCTAACATTTTGATTTATTGTAGAGACGAGGTCTTGCCATGTTGCCCATGCTGATCTCGAACCTGCAGGCTCAGGCAATTCTCTCATCTCTGCCTCCCAAATTACTGGGATTTCAGGTGTGAGCCACCACACCTGGTGTACTTTTTGATTTTTTTGTAAAGACAAGGTCTTGCTTTGTTGCCAGGGCTGGTCTTGAACTCCTGGGCTCAAGCAATCCTCCTGCCTTGACCTCTGTAAGTGTTGGGATTACAGGTGTGAGCCTGGCAGATAATTGATTTTAAAACTGCCCGGCCCTTGGTGACAACATCCTTCTTGTCTGCACGCATGCTTCTGAAGGCCAATCAGCAATAGTCTCCCTCCAGTGACCATACTTCCTAAGGGTCTTTTGATCCCTAAAACTTCCCACTGTTAAGAGTCTTTGGGAGACTGAGGTGAGTGGATTGCCTTAGCCCGCAGGTTCGAGACCTGCCTGGGCAACTTGGTGAGCCCTCATCTCTACAATAAATAAATAAAAAAAAATTAGCCGGGCGTGGTAGCACACGCCTGTAGTTCCAGCTACTTGGAAGGCTGAGGCGGAAGGATTGCCGGAGCCCAGCAGGTCGAGGCTGTGGTGGCCTGGAGAGGCCACTGCACTCCAGTCTGGGCAACAGAGTGAGACTCCAACTCAAAAAAAAAAAAAAAAAAAAAGAGTCTGCCGGTCCTTGAGCCCAGCACTTCCCAAAAGCTCTGTAGGAGACCAGCAGTGTGCTACATGAACCTCTCCCATTGCTTTGGTTCAATGGCCTCTTCCTTTGAGAACCCATGCAAAAATTAGGATCACCCCTCTTACAGGGGTAGACAGGGCATTCATTGTACATGCATGTAGTCACGCAAATCATAACGATGTTTCAGTTGATGATGGACTATGCCAGTGGTTCCCAAGATTATGATATCTTTTCAAGATTACTCTCATCTTTTCCATGTTTAGGTACACACATACTTCCCACTGTGTTCCAAATGCCTAGAGTATTCAGTGCAGTAACATGCTGTATTGGTTTGTGACCTAGGATCCACAGGCTATCCCATACAGCCTAGATGGGTTTTAAGCTAGACCAGCTAGGCTCATGTAAGTACACTCCATGATGTTCACACAATGATGATATCACGTAATGATGTATTTCTCAGAACATGTTCCCCTTGTTAAGAGACACATGCCTGCAGATAGATAGGGAAGAGGGAATTTATTATTAGGGACTTGGTTCACACAATTATGGCAGTTAAGTTCCACAACGGGCTGTCTGCGAGGTGGAAACCCTGGAGGTATGGGCAGCATGGCTCAGTCCAAGTCTGAAAGCCTCTCAACCGGGAATGCCAATGGTGTCATTCTCAGCCTGAGACTGAAGGCCTGATAACTGAGGGGCTGCTGGCGTAAGTCCTGGAGCCGCAGGGCCAGAGCAGCTGGAGTTCTCATCTCCGAGAGCAGGAGGAGGAGAATGTGGGGCAAAGGAGGAAAGAGAAGAACAAATAATTCATTGCTTGTTCTCTTCTATCCAGGTCCCAGCCCATGGGACGGTACCCATCCACATTGAGGGCGGGTCTTCCCCACGAAGCCCACCAACTTACACGATACACCTACACAGACACACCGGGAAGTGATGCTTTTCCAGCTCTCTAGTTTTTTTTTTTAAACTTTTAAATTTTTTATTTTAAAATTGTGGGGTACAATTCAGGATTAGGTATACAAATATTCACTGTGTAGGTGCCCTTGTTGATGAGGTGTGCCCCCCTTTCCCCAAGCAGATTTCCACTACTGCCACTTCCACCTCCCCTGCAGTTTCCCACTACTGTCAAATTGACACCTGAAATTAACCATCACACAGGGGAAGGAAATTGCCCAACAACAGAGACTGATCTAGTGACAGTTTAAACGATGTTCACACAATGTGATGTGTGAACCCAGTGATGTGTGAATCCTTTCCCATACTGGTACACTTATTATATACTTTGAAAAGAAGGCCAAGGGTTTCATGACACTATAAAAAAGTAACAATTATGCTTATGTTGCCACTGAAACATGAGGTATAGGTGCTCTAGGTAAGGGTATGATCAAGTAAACTTCTTGGATGTCTGTGAATGACATGGCATATCTACTGCATTTTACACATACAGTTAACCTTTGTATAACATGAGTTTGAACTCCACGGGTTCACCTATACAATAATTTTTTTCAATATATATATTGGAAAAGTGTTTGGAGATTTGTGACGATTTGAAAAAATTCCCAGAGGAACCTCATAGCCTAGAAATAACAACAACAAAAAAAGCTAAACTAGCATAACATATACACAAATCTGTTATAAAGTTAAAATTTATCAAACCTTATGTACACAAACACAGATCGCATATGACATCATTCAAAGTAAGGAGAAAACCGGGCTCGGTGGCTCAGCCTGTAGTCCCGCGCCTTTGGGAGGCTGAGGTGAGTGGATTGCCTGAGCCCGTGGGTTCGAGACCCATCTGGGCAACTTGGCGAGACCTCATCTCTACAATAAATCAAAAAATCAGCCGGGGGTGGTAGCGCATGCCTGTGATTCCAGCTCCTTGGAAGGCTGAGGCGGAAGGATCGCTGGAGCCCAGCAGCTCGAGGCTGCGGTGGCCGGGAGCGGCCACTGCACTCCAGTCTGGGTGACAGAGTGAGACTCCAACTCAAAAAAACCCAAAAAACGAAAAACAAACAAAAAAAACAAAGTCAGGAGAAATGTAAATGAATGTAAAGATACAGTATGAAATAATACCTGCAAATTAACTGCAGTGAATACTGCACTACTGTAATAATTTGGTGCCGCCTCCTGTTGCTCTGTGGCGAGCTCAAGAGTTGTAACTGTTTAGAATGCCATGTGAGACTAATCGTCTCCCGTAGAATGCCATGTGAGACTGATCGTCTCCCGTGAGCAGTTGTCTTACCGGTAAATTATAGATCTCAGTCAAAAAGACTCCTTTGCAAGCCCAGAGAAGTTTTCATCCTATCTAGTGCAACACAGTCGACTAACACCTTGGAACCCACATGAAGTGCCACTAGTGATACTGGACATGCCCCCAAAAGCCGAGGAAAGTCATGACATTACAAGAACAAGCCGAATTGCTTGATATAGATTGAAGTCTGCAGCTGCGATTGCATTTCAGAGAGTCGATTCATTTTGTAAACAGATGACATAAATTTTATTTTATTGATACATACAGTACAGTACTGTAAATATATTTTCCTTTTTTTTTTTTTGAGTTGGAGTCTCACTCTATCACTGCAGCGTCGACCTGCTGGGCTCAGGTGTTCCTTCCACCTCAGCCTTCCAAGTAGCTGGTACCACAGGCATGTGCCACCATGCCAGGCTGGTTTTTTGATTTATCATAGAGATGAGGTCTTGCCATGTTGCTCAGGCTGGTCTCGAACCCCTGAGCTCAAGTAATCCCTCTCGCTTCTGGCTCCCAAAGTGCTGGGATTCAGGCGTGAGCCACTGCGCCCAGGCGGATTTTCATAAGAAAATCCTTATGATTTTCTTAACAACATTTTCTTTTCTGTAGCTTCCTTTATTGTGAGAATGCAGTATACAAGACATAACATACAAAATATGTGTTAACTGACTGTCTATGTTCTTGGTAAGACCTCCGGTCAACAGTAGGCTATTAGTAGTTAAGTTTTGGGGAAGCCAAAAGTTACACTCAGATTTTCAACTGCACTGGAGGTTGGTGTCCCTAACCTCTGGATTGTTCAGGGTTCAGCTGTATTTTATTTTTCATGCCAGGATTTTCTCCTTGAGAGTATTGTATGAATTATAATGGAGAAATGTTGTTTATTTGTCTACTGAGCATCTGCTCTTTGTCATTGTCTGGGGATAGAGAGATGGGTAAGATGCACCTTTGTGTTCCAAAACTCCCAGCTGGGCGTGGGATAGAGAAAGACACATAAACATGCGTGCACACACACACACACACACACACACACACACACACACACACACACACACAAAATAATTCTATACAAGCTTCCATGAGATTGCAGGACGAGGAAATCAGAAAGGGTTTCCCAGCAACTGTGACATCTGAGTTGAGTCTTGACAAGTGGCTTTATATTTGCCATGCAAAAAGAGATGAGAAGTCATCTTTTGAGAAGAACCCCAAATTTCTTGAAATGCACACAAAGGAGTGTGCAGAATGCTGAAACCAGAAACCCAGGAATTCAGTACATAAATTATGTCCATGTTTGGAAGTGGCATGACACTTAAAAATAGTGTTGAAAGAGACTTAAGACTTAGGGAAATGTTTATGATTTATTATTAAGTGAAAAAGGGCTTATTATTATATATAATATGTGCAGTGACTATTCACAGGCATGACCATAGTGTCAAAATCCTAGGCTCCAGTGATCTTCCTACCTCAGCTTTCCCAGCAGCTGAGACTGCAGGTATGCACCACCATATCTAGCTTTACATTTTTGACTAGGTAATCAATTCACTTGGGTCAAAAAGAAAGCAGTATACAGAGAAAAGTCAATCCCCTACCCTTCTTCCATCTTCCCATGCCCCCTCCAAAGCTATCAACAGTATGGAGGAGGTAGCCATATTGTCAGCTTCTTGTGTATCATTCTAGATAATCTCTTATGCATCCATAAATAAATGCAAGCATATTGTATTTTATATTTTTCTTCCCCCTCCCCTTTGCACAAGTGGTAGTATCCTACATACATTACTCTACACTTTAATATTTTAGTACAGAAAATGTATCCTACTCCTTTAAAATTCCATAATGTGGAAGTAAAAAATGTATTTATTTTTTATTTTATGTTTTGTTTTGAGTTGAAGTCTCACTCTGTTGCCCAGACTAGAGTGCAGTGGCCGCTCCTGGCCACCGCAGCCTCGAATTGCTGGGCTCCGACGATCTTTCCGCCTCAGCCTTCCAAGTAGCTGGAACTACAGGTGTGCGCTACCACGCCTGGCTAATTTTTGATTTATTGTAGAGATGAGGTCTCGCCAAGTTGCCCAGGCGGGTCTCGAACCCATGGGCTCAGGCAATCCACTCACCTCAGCCTCCCAAAGGTGTGGGATTACAGGCTGAGCTCTGAGCCCGGCTAGTAACAATGTATTTAATTAGCCATACTTCTAGTCACTTAGGCTATTCCCTCCACCCAAGTTTTTTTTTTTATTAATCAGTATTTTTTATTATGGTTTTGTGGGGTACAGTTAAGGGTTAGGTGTACAATTACGTTTCATTCAGGCACCCTGTTGATAGGAGGTGTTTTCCCATCCCCCGACAGATATTTGCTACTGTTAATCCCATCCCCCTCCCCCCCATAGTTTCCCAGTACCGTCAGCCATTTTCTTATAGTATTACATTGTATGTTCAAGGTCCATTATATGAGTGAGAACATGCGATATTCGGATCTTTGTTTCTGTGAGAGGTCACTCAGTATTATAGAGTCTAGTTCCATCCAGGTTGCTGCGAAATTCATGATTTTGTTCTTTTTTTATGACTGCGTAGTATTCCATCGTGTATATGTACCACATTTTTTTTTTAACTGTTAAAAATAGGGCTTCAATGTATAACCTGGTACTATTCATTTCACACATTTTATCTGTAAGATAAATTCCTGGAAGTGGAATTGCTGAGTCAGACATTATGTACATTTTCATAAATCTTGTCAAGCTGCCTTCACAGGTTGTCCCGATCTAATCTCTCATCAGTCATGTATGTGAAGATCTGTTCTCCACCCTCACAGGTGGTGTAAAACCTCTGGATTTTTGCCAATCTGATAGGTATTTCAGTGTGGTATTACCTTGCATTTCTTCACTGATGTGCAGCGTTGAGCAGTGTTTCAAATGTTTACATACAATTTGGGTTCTCTTTTCCATCACATGTATGTTTTATTTTTGTAAGAAGTGCTCTTTTGTGTGTTCATTCATGGGTAGTGTAAATTACTTAATTCACGCTGACTCTGTGTTGGACACCTTGGGAGTTACTATCAGTAGATGAGTGAACTGGGGAGATGTAGCTGCTATCTTCCAGAACACACAATCTGGTGGAGGAGAAGCTTTTTGAGCTTATTGTTGAACCGTGTATGGGATGCTTACATATGTTTATCTATTTGTGTACCCGTACACCTACACAGCTCACCTCTGCATGGAAAAAATGCTCAACTAAATACTGAAATGGCAGAAATGATCATTGAGTATGAGTGATTTTTTTCTTTGTGCTTTTCTATATTTTTCAAGCTTTCTATGATATATACATATTATGTTTGGTGTTAGGTGATTTCTTTTTTCCTTTCTTCATCTAAATTTCTCAAGGTTTTTATTTTTTAATTTTATTTTAAAATAGGGAGCATGTATGATTTTTGCAATTAGAAAAAATAAATAAATGACATGAAACCATCATACACACAGTTTATACATATTTTAAAAAAAAAAGAAGTATTCTTTCTGTAGTGATGATGAGTTTGAAGAGGGAGATGTAGAAATCCACTTTCAGAGCTCTTTTCTGAGTGGTTGACAATCAGCCCAAATTTCAGCACAGACCTTTACTCACCAGAAAAACTGAGGACTTGTCTGTCCTCAGCTGGGCATCCTCGTCTGTGTCCAAAAAAACAGGAACCCAGTGGCACTAAGTGCTGGAAATCTGGCCTCAGGGCCAGAGCCTGGGAAAGTACCTTTTCTGATGCCAGCTTCAGGCGTGGTGTCCAAGGGCGACCCCTATTGGTAAAACTTAAATACACTTATCATTCATGAGCTTCTTAGGGTGGGGATGTCTAGTTTTATTTTTTGTGGGTCTGCAAAATCATAGCCCACTGGCACACTACCCTGGCTGCATCATGCTTCCCTTCTCTCCTTACTCTGTCCCCCACAAGGTTTTATGGCTGATTTCCTGGGATAATCAGGTCTGGAGTCTTGGAGTACAGAGTCACAGGTGTGGCCATCCTTTCAAACTTCACACAGGCAGGCTACTGTAGGGACAGGGGGCTAGCTTTGCTGAGCAGGTGGAGTGTGGTGACTCTTTCTTTAAGAAACAGAGGTGGAAAAATTAGCCAGGTATGGTGGTGCACACCTGTAGTCCTATCTACTCAGGAGGCTGAAGCAGGAGGATCATTTGAGCCTAGGAGTTTGAAGCTGCAGTTAGTTATGATCACACCACTGTACTTCAACCTGGGTGAGAGTGAGACCCTGTCTAAGAAAGAAAGAAAGAAAGAAAGAAAGAAAGAAGAAGAAGGAAGGAAGGAAGGAAGGAAGGAAGGAAAGAAGGAAGGAAGGAAGGAAAGAAAGAAAGAAAAACAAAGAAAAGATGAAAGAAAAGAAAGAAAGAGAATGAGAAAGAAAGAGGTAGAATCCTACCAGTGACTGAGGATGCCAGTCTTGGGCAGCTTGAGGCAGCAGGTAGCATCCTTCCACCACACAAAGATGCAGTCAAGGGGGCCACATGCCACATGAGGAAGGGGGACTGGAAGCAAATGCAAAGCATGGAGGAAGGGCAGACTGTCTGAGTGGCAAGTCACACTATTGACAAGCAGTCTCTCTCTGGAGACTGCAGGGGGATGCTGGCCAGAACCAGCAATCCAACCCAGCCTTTCTTGACTGGCACTGATTCTGCATTTGTAATGGCAAGACCTTGGATTTAGGAAAGTGTGGGGAGCAGATCCATCAGGGTCGTGTGGCTAGTATTTATGCATAAAGAATTACCCGTACACTGCGTCCATCACTGGTGCTGAATGGAGACCTGGCGGGAGATCCTGGTTTTAGACATGTGGGGCCTGTTTGTAATTCATCATTGCTCCCCCGTCTCCCTGGCCTTCGACACCAGAGGAATGTGTTGGCCATTTCTGTGCTTTGAGAAAACATGACTAAGCACTTCCTAGGGCCCATCCCTAGAGTCTTCCTTCCCCACTCGTCTCTCAGACGTGTGTGGAGCCGGCCTCTCGGTAGGGAGCTGCCCAGGTCCACACAGGCCTCGGATCTACTCTGCTGGTGGAAAATCCTACATGTCACTCCAAACAAGACTGATTCAGCGTTGACTTTTTTCCTTCTGTGCCAAATGCTCAGCATTTCCCCTCATCACAACACGCAGACGTCTGTGGGTCTGGTGTTTGGGGGCTCCTTAAGAAAGAAAGGAAACCAGAAATCATGGTATGAGGACCTCGGCAGGGTGGGGGCGGGAGCTTGGGTAGGCTCCATTTTATTTTGCTGGAAAGAAAGGCCGGGGAGGAGGGCTCGCCACTGGGCCAGGTCACAACTCTCCAAGGAGTCAAGGAAGGACTGTGAGTCCTGATCACCATCCCTGGCAAGGATCAAGTCCAGCTTTCTAGAAAAGGCCCAGAGGACTCCTCTGGTTTAGCCAGTTGACCAGAGGCTTCTGTTTCAGCCCAGGAGACTGGGACACAGACTTCCACAGCTTCTGCCTTACCACAGCCTGGCCCCAAAGCTTAGACCTAGAATCCTGTGCCTGATGTGTGCTGCATGGAGAGGGGAGATTCCATGAGAGCTGGTTCTCACAGGAGAAGGAAGGAAGGAAGGAAGGAAGGAAGGAAGGAAGGAAGGAAGGAAGGAAGGAAGGAAGGAAGGAAGGAAGGAAGGAAGGAAGGAAGGAAGGAAGGAAGGAAGGAAGGAAGGAGGAAGGAAGGAAGGAAGGAAGGAAGGAAGAAGGAAGGAAGGAAGGAAGGAAGGAAGGAAGGAAGGAAGGAAGGAAGGAAGGAAGGAAGGAAGGAAGGAAGGAAAGGAAGAGAAGGAAGGAAGGAAGGAAGGAAGGAAGGAAGGAAGGAAGGAAGGAAGGAAGGAAGGAAGGAAGGAGGAAGGAAGGAAGGAAAGGAAGGAAGAAGGAAGGAAGGAAGGAAGGAAGGAAGGAAGGAGGAAGGAAGGAAGGAAGGAAGGAAAGAAGGAAGGAAGAAGGAAGGAAGACTCAGTTGTTCAAAGCTCCAAACAGTGAAGGAACAAAGACTCATTTACCCTCCCCGACAAAAAACACGATCTTCTCCCCCTGCCCCATGCACAAAAACACCCTGAATCTCAGAGGGAAAGTAACTGGCTCTGGGGCACATAGCAGGTTAGTGGCAGAGTTGAGTGAGACTCCGTATACCCTAGAGACCTGGGCTCTTTCACTATGACTCTTCTCTGTGGCAGGGGAATATTTAGACCAGTTGCACTTTCTTGCTTTGACCCTTGGAAACTTTGGCCTGCCTGGTTAAGGCGGCACAAAACCCCCCACCCATCCCGGAAGGTCTCTACCTTACTGGGCACCTACTATGTACTTAGTTAGTACTTGAACTTTCCTGACCTCGTTTAAATCTTCCCATCAGTACTATGGGGAAGCATCGTACAACCCGTTTTCCTGATGGGGAAACTGAGGCCCAGAGAAGTAAGAACCTTGTTCACGGTCACATGTCTGGAATGCATGAATCCAGTTTCAAACCAAGGTCTCTGCCTGAAAGCCCACCCATTCTCCTCTGGGATGACCTGCCAGGTCAGAGAGAAGCCAGTAAGGCCACTTTTTTTCTGTTGAGCTAAAGAAAAACAAGACAGACGTAGCCTGGAACGCCAACTCACGGAGATTCTGCGGCAGACGCAGGCCTTTCTCCTCCTCCCACTGCCTGCCCTCCACTGAAGAAGCCCCGGGCGCGAATGGGGTTTTGTGCCTGCGCAGGCGACCCTAGTCCCTCCGAGGCCCGGGGACGCGCCCCGGCGGCCGCTCCTCCGAGTCCTGGCCTCTAGCGCCCCCACCTGGCCGCTGAGGGCGGGACTCCGCGCGCCCGGCCTCTGCGGGCTCGGGTCTGCGCCTCCGAGAGCCGCCGCCAGAGCCCGCCCCGGTCCGGCCCGGGCGCGGGGCCCCCGCCCCACTTCAGAAGGGGAGGGGGGCGTGGAGGGAAGCTTCACTGGGGGCGAGGGCGGGGAGCTTCGGTGCCGCGCGGGCGTCAGGGGCTCTGGGGGGGAGGAGTCAGCCTACAAAAGTGGCTATAAAAGCGGCCGCTCCGGCTGGCTCCAGGGAGCGAGCGCGCACGCAGAGCCCGGCGCGGTGCAGCCACGCAGAGCTTGGAGAGGGCGAGCGGCGAGGGGGCGCCG
This sequence comes from Cephalopachus bancanus, assembly GCA_027257055.1. Classification (NCBI taxonomy): domain Eukaryota; kingdom Metazoa; phylum Chordata; class Mammalia; order Primates; family Tarsiidae; genus Cephalopachus; species Cephalopachus bancanus. The sequence continues at coordinate 12,721 of JAPVLO010002067.1, forward strand.
GCGGCCGGACGCGGGGGGCCAGCTGGGCTGCGTGAGGCCAGAGTCTGCTCCCCGATTCCACAGACGAACCACCACCCCGCTTGCCCGCGATCGCGGCGGCTGCGGACAGAGACCGGACGCCCCGCGTCGCTGCGCTCCTAGCCCCGCGAGGTGTGTCACTGTCTCGGCCACCGACCTAGAGGTAAGAGGGCCTGGCTGGGGGCGTCGGGGCTGAGCTGACAGCCCATGTCTTGGAGGGGAGGGAAGAACCAGGTTCCGCGCCTCCATCTGGCAGAGGGTAAACGTTACTCGCCATCGGTTTCTGTTTGTCCACCCTGTGCTGTGAGGTTCGCCTCTGTCTGTCTGTCTGTCCGTCCATGCATCTGTTGATGGGCACATGCCCCTGTCACTGTCCGCTGCGGGGTTCTTCTGAGATTCTGTGATCCTTCACAAGCTGCAGGTGCCGGGGGGCGCTGGCCTCCCCAGAGCGCATCCAGCGGGGTCAGATTCTCCCCTTGCTGGATGGCACCAAGGGGCTTGCGCCTGGGACAGTGCCTCGCCGAGAAGGAAGCACCCCGCGGGCCCGGTCTCGGAGCCCGGGAGACTGGGAACCAGCTCACACCGCGCGCTAGTGGGCGTGCGCCTAGCAACAGGTCTGCGCCCAGCTCCTTCCTCAAGCACGGTCTTCCTCCTGGTTTCCCCACCACCTCCCAGCGCCTCCCGGGACAGCGCCAGCCCCCCTGCGACGTGCTGGCGCGGGGCCGGGCGGAGGCAGTTGGTCGTTAGGTGACCTCGAGGGCCCCTGCTGATGTCTAGACGGAGATCCCAAACCTGGCATCGCTGGAAGAAGGTTTGTTCGGCGGCTCCAACAGGGGTCGCATTAGGCAGGGAGGAGAGGCAGGGTCCCGGCAGGGCGCAGGCCAGAGTCGTGGCCAGGACTCCAGCTCGCCGCTCTGGGACCGAGGGCCAGTGACATTCTGGGATGGACCCCGCGAGATGCGTGGGCTGCGCCTGGGTCCTCTGCCGCAGACTCGCTCTCCGCGACCGCCGCCGCTCGCCCAGCGTCGGACGCTCCGGCAGTCCCAGGCGCGCCGCCAGCTGCCGGCTTTGAGGTCCCGAGTCCTGCTCCGCGCAGCCAACGCTGCCCACAGGTGAGAACTCCCTTTTAAAACGAACCTTTTGATGTGCGAGCCAATGCCTGGCTGCAGCTCCATCCCAGAGATGGTGAGCCCGGGAGCGCGTCTCTCCATCCCGCGGTCTGGAGAGTGATCTCGGGCGCGCCCGCGGGCGGGGAGCCGGCGGCTCTGCATGCCCAGGCGCGACGCCACCATGGACAGCTCCCAGCCACTTCCTCCACTCGGGGTCTGTGGCCCTGGGTCTCCGGGGGAGGCACGCGCTCTCCTCCCAGGGCGATGGGGCGCTGGGAAGGAGGAAAGGGATGTACAGTCCCCGGGGCCCTTAATATTCCGTCCCGCGGTGGCACCAACCACCCAGGAGGCGGCCTAGCCCGCGGGAGGCTGAGGTTTGTGGCCAGGTCCTAGCTGAGCCTGCCGCTGACTTTCTACAGGACCTCTCGGTGTCACTAGGGGTTCCCCTGGCTTTTCTGTGACACCAGGGAGACCCCTTAGAGGTGTTATAAAAGTGTGACCCCAGAAATCCCACCGAGGCGGCGAGGTATATTGCCAGACATAATTAAGGATCCAACTCAATCACTTTCTGTGTAGAGTACAGGGTCATGTGTTCCATTTAATTAAATTATTTAGTAAATATGGTATTGGGAGGATATATTAGTTTCACAGTTAATGACAGAATGGAGAAGAAATCAAATAGAGGAAGTTTATAGAGAATGCGTTTGGATGTATTTGGAAAAGAAACTATGCTGTTTCCTGATCTGAATAGTTCCGTCCCAAGTACATGACATTCTTCAAGCAAATTCCAAAGCCATTATTTATTTATTTGTTTATTTATTTATTTTTGAGTTGGGGTCTCACTGTTGCCCAGGCTAGAGTGCAGTGGCACAATCACTGCTCACTGCAGCCTTGACCTCCTGAGCTCAGGTGATCCTTCCTCCTCAGCCTCCTGTGAAGCTGATACTACAGGCACATGCCACCACACCCAGCTACCTTTTTAAAATTTTTTTTTTTTTTTTTTTGTAGAAACGACGTCTTTTTATGTTGTCCAGGCTGGTATCTAACACTTCGGTTCAAGCAATCCTCCCGCCTCAGCCTCCCAAAATGCTGGGATTACAAGTGTGAGCCACTGTGCCTGGCCCAAAGCTACCTTTTTAGCCTGGTAGATGATTTGTTTCAAGTTGATTACTTGGAGACAGGGTGTGAAAACCTGTAGAGATTAATCTGCACTAAATTAAACAACTTGCTCCTCTGGTAAGAAATGACACTGGATGGAACTTATTTTTTGGTCACAGTCACCTATAGAGAAGCGTGTTTCTTACTTTATTTTAAAATTACAAGAAACCCAGAGGTTTTCTCTGATGAAAGCCCATGGGAAGTAAAACAATCAAGCACTTATTTTTTTATTTTTTGAGACAGCATCTGTGACTTTTGGGAAGTCACTTTAACTCTCTGTTCCTGTGTCCTCATCTGTAAGCTGAGGATGACACAATCGACTGTGCAAGATTGCTACAAAACTAAATAATTGACACAATGTAAGGAATGTAATCCAATGTAAGGAATTTATATTGTAAAGTGTAAGGAATTTACATGGATTAAATTATGTACATTGTGTTAATTACTCTAATTTTTGTAGCAACCTTGCAAGGTCAATTATGTCATCCTCAGCTTACAGGTGAGGACACAGGCACAGGGAGTTTAAGTGACTTTCTCAAAGTCACAGATGCTGTCTCAAAAAATAAAAAAAAAAGAGGTGCTCAAATGTTATTGATATTGTCAAGTGAAAAATTAGAAATCATGTAAAAACCTAATGTAAACAATAGTATAAACATATTGTGATGTTGAAAATGAAAATAGTTGTACTATTAGCATGGAAATTTTGTGGAGAGTGCCTTTCATTTAAAAATTGATGTTTAACATACATTAAAGGGAAAGCAAAGAAAAAAAAAAAGAGAGAATTTAATCCAGTGCTGAGCACAGAGAAATCTCTTAAATGCTAGCAATTACAGGTATATTTTAAAGACAGTTGTGCATTTCTTTTGAGTCAATTTCACTATCCCTTTGCCCTCTCTCCTAACCTAGTGACTCTTTGATGGGGACTCCATTTCCACTTAATTTTCTCATCGGAGAGTTTGTTGATGGAAATACTGAAGTTGATCACAGTGTTAAAACAAATTCTTACGGAAAGATAAATGAAGAGTTTGTATGTGAGACGAATCAGTCAACTGTTTTTCCTACCCATATCACTTGGAGGAAAGATAAAAGTAAGTCATTTTCAAAATATCATCACAGCCTCAGGTTTAGACCATCAACGCTTCCTGATTCTTCTTGCACAAGAATGCAAGATCTTTTTTTTTTTTTTCTTTCTAGAAAGCAGGATTTATTAAGAGGACAGAAAAGCTTCTACAGTGGGAGGGGACCTGAGGGGATTGCCCGAATACAAGATCTTTTAAGGGGCTTCGTTGTCTTGCTGGGGGTGAAATACTCTTGGGTATTGATGGGGAGGGGCCTCCCAGGTCCAGTTTCTGGATTGCTGCAGAATGGAGTGAAGGCTAGGGCAGAACTTGACCGAGGGGACCATGTGAGTGGTGACGGCCAGGCAGGAGGCGCCTTCCTTCATGTCTGAGCCTTGCTTGGGAGTGAGATCCTGATCAAGACACTTGTCTTGCACCAGACACTTATTTGGTTCCAGCTAGATTTGAAGGGTCCCCTCCAGTTAGGCATTTGGGAGTTCTGTCTGGTGGAAACCATGGATGCATGAGACACCACAGATGTTTGGGTAATAGAGTTGTAAAGTACCCAATCCCCCAATTAAATGTTTTTCTCCCAAAAGCATGTGTGTGTGTGCATGTTTGTGTTTCTGTCAGTTTCACATCCCAGTGCTCTTAGATTTTTATCCTCCACCCCTTAATAGATCAGGAGGAATCTTAGCTTCCGCCATCTGAAAGGATTGGAGCTGAAGGATATAGTCAACAGATGCTAGCACCTTTCTGTGACCTTCATCTACCGGTGACATGACTATACCAGGAGGACCCAACCCCCGGCTGATCTTGAAGTTCTGGCTTTCTTCTGTGGATTCCCATGCAGATGTGTTTCCAGCATAGACATGGCTTTCTGGTAAGAAAATGATTGAACTACAGCATGCTCTTGGAGTGCAGGGCTGATGAGGGGAGAAACAGACCTGAACACTAACAAGAAGGAGCTCTCCATCGGCCCTGTGGCATTTTGTCTGCTGCAGCAACATCTGAGTCCCCAGGAAAGACAGAGCAAATGGCATTCAATGGGGAAAGCCAGAGGAGTGAATTTAGTTACTCTCATCTACTTCCTTTGAAGTCTGCCACTCGGTGACCTCCTTCTAATCCCTTCTGTGGTATTGGCAGAGCAGCACAACGTGATGGATTAGATGCATTTTGCATTGGTAGTTAGAGCTCAGAAGGGGCATGTGAGCATGCAGGTTGGGTTCGCAAAAGGGAGCAAAGTCATGTTTGTGGGCTGTATCTACAAGACTGCACGTCTTTGGAAAGTGGGCTACATCTCTCTTGCTATATGATGTTAATCCCTGGATGTTGGGATGTTTGATCTTGTTAGGGAGACACACCACTGTCTCCTTGCCATGTGACTTTTCCCATTATCTGGAGCCACAGTTTCTACCATTATCCTTTGAATAGGGAATAGAGAAGGATCACATTCTTTCTTTCTGGGATCTGGTGGGGGTGGTAGGTCAGGAGTGGCAGTGGGTCCTGAGGGAGGCTTCTCAGGGACCAGTTGCTTTCTCCTGCTTTGTCAGCTACTCAGCTAGGCCTGGGCCTCCTCTCTCAAAAGCCTGGCATTTGCCCTCTCTCCTAACCTAACCTTTTGTAAATCTGGGTAGGCTGGTGGCAATCACGATGACTTTTATTAATACTGGCACCTCTTTGCTTCAGTCACCCCTTTCAGGGGCCATCTCACCCTCTCTGGTAGGCTTTCTAATGCTTTCTTCTCCCTCCGTCTGCCCTGGTGCTGGCTTTGTTCAAGCTTGGCTCTTCAGAAGGGAGGCTGCTTGCAGAGCAATGTCATCAAATATACATTTGCTGTCTGCTGAGTTCCCTTGGTGCCAGGAAGCATGGATACCCACCCAGAGAGATTGAGGAGCTGCCACTCCTCCCTGCCCCTGTTATTTTCCAGGCCTGTCCCTAGGCTCAGCTTGGCTTCAGGAATAATCTGAATCCATCCTCCCCTCACCCCTGCAAGTGAGTGAGTCTTCGGGTGCACAGGCTGGTGGTCCTTCCCTGCACGGGTGTCTACTCAGAGCAAGGCTTCCTCTTTCCAGCTCCGGATGGCCTGGCTCTTTGCATTGGGACATATTTTCTATTGCTTTTCTTCTCTTTTTATATTTTAGAGACAGGGTCTTTCTCTGTCACCCAGGCTGGAGTGCAATGATGCAATCATAGCTCACTGTGGCCTCAACCTCCCAAGCTCAAGTGATCCTCCCACCTCAGTCTCCCGAGTAGCTGGGACTACAGGCACATGCCACCATGCCTGGCTAATTTTTTGTTTTTTGTAGAGATAAGGGTCTCACTATGTCGCCTAGGCTGATCTTGAACTCTTGGATTCAAGCAATCCTCCCACTTCAGCTTCCCAAAATGCTGGGATTACATGTATGAGCTACCATGCCCCGCCTGTATTGGGAAATCTTTGAGTCTTCTGCAAGGGCAATTGTATCACGGGCTTAGTTGCAACTTGAGTTTAAAGATCTTTGACCAGCCTTTGAAAATCAGGTCTTTGAAAATGCTGTGTGTTTATTTCTCTCCTGTCTGTAGAAGGGCTGAGCCATTGAGCATTTTCTTCAACAGGAAAGACACACGTAGAGGCTGATTGTTCAGGCATGGAAAGTATCTGTGTCAGATTGCTGTCTCACCTGTTTCTAGACCTCACACAAGGGCAGAAGGGCCACTGGCTTTCCCAGGAGACTTCCGCACTGACCTCTCTGGGGTTGGAGTTCATGTTGTTTGGCCTGAGTCTTTACGGCCATGAGGCATGGACCCAGTCTGCAGGACAAGGACAGTGCAGTGCCCTGGAGGACAGGATGCAGAAATCCTTCTCTGTGGCTCTGCCAGTCAGGAAAAACAGGATCCGTTGGAGTGCCTCTTGGGGACTGGATTAAAGGTGGTGGCCACTGTGACTCTACTGCCTGCCTGGATTGTCTGCCCGGACTTGGGCAGGTTCCCTGTTCTCTCTAGTCCTCTGTTTTTTTCTCTGTACAGTGAAGAGATTGGGGTAGACTGGTGTTTCTTAGATTTGAAATGTGCAAACACATCACAGGTGCTTGTTAACATACGAGTCCTCATCTGGCTGATCTGGGGTCAGGCCCGAGTATCTGCATTTCTAACATGCTTCCAGGTGAGTGACGGGACCATTGGGTCCCATTCAAGTCATGGGGGCTTATGTCATTGCTGACTTTCTGTGATTCTGATTCTAACTGTTTTTGCTGTAATTGATTTTTTGTTATTGTTGTTGTTGTTGTTGTTGAGTAGGAGTCTCACTCTGTTGCCCAGACTGGAGTGCAGTGGCCGCTCCTGGCCACTACAGCCTCGACCTGCTGGGCTCCGGCGATCCTTCTGCCTCAGCCTTCTGAGTAGCCGGAATTACAGGCACGTGCTACCATGCCCAGCTGACTTTTAAAATTTTATTTATTGTAGAGATGAGGTCTTGTCAAGTTTCCCAGGTGGGTCTTGAACCCGTGGGCTCAGGCAATCCACTCACCTCAGCCTCCCAAAGCGGGGGATTACAGGCTGAGCCACCAAGCCCAGCTTTTTTTGGTGTAATTTAAGTTGGTTTCTGATGTCCAAGTACAGGAAGCCTGACTGGCCTGCCTACACCTTCCTAATGACCCTATAATGACCCTTCAAATTCTTGGAGATAATTATTGTTGCTCCTAAGCTGTTTTATCAGCAGACTAAATATCTTGACCCCTTTAAGTTTCCACTTTTCCCTGTCATAATAAATTCTCCAAAGCTCTCTGGACCAAGTTACTTTTAAGTGCAAGACCATTGTGCAAATGGCAATTTATCTTTGCCTGGCAGAGGCATTTGAATGTAATTTTGGTAGTATTAAGAGATCACTTAGGGAATTTCATCTAACTCTGGTTCCAGACACTGAGAATTCATGTTTACATTTAAACAACTTTTCTTGACTCGAACGATCACAACTTTTTTTTTTTTAACTTGAAAATAAAATTTGAAACTCAATTACCTTCCTTCACCCCCTCCCTGTGGCATTCCTGTGAGGATGAACTGACCATCACAAATGCATTCTGGGTAGCTCAAGATGCATGTGTGTAATTGTGTCTGTCATCTACCACCATGTTCAGAAGCAGAAGATAAATGGAGTGCAAGTCTTTGATCGTCTTCCACGGGGCAGGCCCTGAATGATCCACTGGGAGGGCAGAGTTGAGTACGTGGTCCCTGCTGTCAAGCAGCAGCTAACAGTCTAGTGACAGGACAGATGCCCAAGTCGGAAGTTGCTAGACGGGGTGATGGATCTAAGTCAGATTGGCCAGGACCAGTGGAGGGCGGGAGACCAGCTAGGGGAACAAAGGAGGGCATTACCTCTGTCAGAGGAGACCTCAGGAAGCTTCACTGAGAGGGAGTTGTGGGGAGGATCTGTCAGGATGAACAGGAGTTTTCAGGTAAGGCCCAAGTGGGATGTGGAGAGGGATGTTCAGAAGGCAGGCTACACAGGGAGAGGGCCATGGAGAAAGATTCAGAAGCACAGACAGGCCTGTCCTCTCACCTCTGCAACCTCCCAGGTGCAATGATGCTTTGACCTGTCTCAGGTGCATATGCCCCTTGCATGTCCGACCTTGGGCGCACTGGGCACACGAATTAGTCCTGGGCAGCTGTGAGGCTCTTTCCTAAGGAGGCCTTTAGCTTTCTAGGCCAATTAACCATAAAATGATTTTTTTCCCAATAAAATCCTAGTAAATCCAGTATAAAAACTAGATAAATAAAAAGTGGCTGTGGCTGGGGGTGAGGGCTGAATTTTTGACTTGAGGCCCCCGAAGGTTTCCACAGAACTCTGGGTTCCAAGGAACACAGTTTGAAAACCTCTGTCCCAGATTATTTTATTTTGCTTTTTGTCAGTCATATTTATAGCATTTTCTTAGTTTTCTTGTGGTTTGTCTTGCTGTGTCTTTTTAGTATTCGAGACAGCTTGCTGTTTGTGTCAACAATTTTTAATGAAAGTTGAAAACTAGTATTAAAATTGAGTCTGGGTGCAATGGCTCACACCAGTAATCCCAGTACTTTGGGAGATAGGCCTCCCAAAAGGATCACTTGAGGCCAGGAGATGGAGACCAGCCTGAGCAACATGATGAGACTCCATCTCTACAAAAAATTGTTTAAAAAAATTAGCCAGATGTGGTGGTACACGTCTGTAGTCCAAGCTACTCAGAAGGCTGAGGAAGAAGGCTTTCTTGAACACAGGAGTTTCAGGTTACATTCAGTTATGATCTGCACTCCAGCCTGGGCAACAGAGCAAAAGTCTAAAAAATAAGAAAAGATTGAAAACCAGAATTAAAATAGAAAATTTTAACAGAATTATCCTGTGTGTGATAATTTAACAAAGATGGAGTGCATGTATGACCAGTGGGAAGGACTGTGTGGTGAGTGCTGGCCTAGAAAACTCAAGTTGTAACTGAGTCTAGGAGGAGGCAATTAGAATTGTGAACTTCTTGCAAAAATGGACTTCTTGCTGGGTGTGTGGCTCACACCCGTGATCCCAGCACATTGGGAGGCCAAGGAGGGAGGATTGTTTGAGGCTAGAAGTTTGAGACCAGCCTGGACAACAAAGCGAGACCCTGCCTTTAAGGAAAAAAAAAAATAGCTGGGCGTGGTGGTGCATGCCTGTAGTCCCAGCTACTCAGGAGGTTGAGGCAGGAGGATTGCTTGAATTGAAGAGGTCGAGGCTGTGGTGAGCTGTGATCGTGCCACTGCACTCCAGTCTGGGCAACAGAGTGAAACCTTGTCACAGCAACAACAACAAAACGGGCTTTTTATTTTCATCCTGTCAGTCAACCTTGTCAAACCTCTCAAGATTTTTCAGATTCTATAAAAGCTGGTAAGGAAAAACAACAACAACAACAATTTATTTCTGGGGTATAAAACTTGACAAATCCTACCCAGGATCTTGCATTCCTTTTCATGGAATGAAATGACACTGATGTCAGCATTCCTTTTCATTGATGTCAAACAGCCAAATTTGATGTAAGGTGTTTTGAAAGCAAACTTTGAAAGAGGAGACCGGAAAGATGGCGGAGTCTGGAGGAGCTCTTATGGCGATGCCCAGGGGAGGGAGGCTCCAGTCCTCTGCTGTGTCTTCCTTGTGCCTCCTACAACGCTTTCTTAAAGGGAGAATTGATACCCCACGCGGGACCACATCCCAAGAGAGTCCACCCCTCCTTTATGGTGGTCCCAATCCTTAGGGAGGAATGGGAAGATCCCCTTCTGGGCCTGGAGCCAGCTCCAAACACAGAATCATGTGACTTCTTCAAGGTGCTGAAAGGAAGGCTTGTTCAGGCTATGGAGCTGAGAAAACACCTCCACCTCTGGAGGAGCCCTACTGGGTGTGTGGGGAGCCCAGCAAGGGAAGGGGCCTGCTGGCAGATGAACCCCCTCCGGGATGGGATTCTCCAGTGGCTGGGGGCTCCTTCTGTTGGGCAGACCAACAACCTGCTGCTCTGGGCGGTGTCGGGGAAGGCTGAGTGTCAGTGGGGGATCAGCAGCTTTGCTATCTGGGGGTCACCCGGACCCAGTCCAGAGGTCTTGGCATCAGCCCACATCGACATAGCATCCGGAGCACCTGAAACTGAAGACTGACTCCCAAACCATGGGGATTTAGCCTCTCCCTCCTACGACCTAGATTTCCTTAGGGCTGGACTTAGGTTGACGCCTAGGTTGCCCTGACTCTTGGCACAGGGGACCACAGATACTGGTTTCCTAAATTCCATGGGACTGTTTAGGGGGCTGGCGAGTGGTGAGCCTGAGCTGTCCATTTGGATGCAGTGGCTGCTGCCTGGGTTGTCACCATGCTGTGGTGACACCTTCCCAAGGGGGCAGTGGTATCTGCAGGTGGGAGGCAAGGACACTGATGTCCAAGGTTACGGAGGTGGTACAGGCTGGCACCCTTGGGGTTCTCTCTGGCCCCTAGCCTGAGGAATCACTTGCCTGCCTTCTTTTTTGTTAGTTTTACTTTAATTTATGTAGTTGCTATAGGTTTATATAATTTATTTATTTATTTGAGTAGGAGTCTCACTTTGTTGCCCAGGCTGGAGTGCTGTGACACACTCACAACTTACCACAGCCTCAACTCACTGGGCTCAGGCAATCCTTCCACCTGAGCCTTCCAAGTAGCTGGAACTACAGGCATGCATCACCACACCTGGCTAATTTTTTAATTTATTGTAGAGTTGAGGTCTTGCCAGGTTGCCCAGGTTGGGCTTGATTCCCTGGGCTCAGGCAATCCTCTCGCCTCTGCATCCCAAAGTGCTGGGATTATAGGCATGAGCCACTGTGCCTGGCTGCTATAGGTTTGAAAAAAATTAGATTTGGGGGTACACGTGCATATTTGTTCCAGGGACATATGTATCATGTATAGGTGGGAATTGGGCTTCGAGTGACGTTCCCCAGATAGTGAACACTGTACCCAGAAGGTAACTTCTGAACCCTAACTTCCCTTCCTGCCTCCCCTGCTTTAGTGTTCCCTGTGTCTATGATTTCCATCTTTGTGGCCATTTGGCTCCAACATTTAAGTGAGAACATGAAGTGTTTCATTTTCTGTTTCTGAGTCAGTTCACTTAGGAAGCTGGTCTCCAGCTCATCCAGCAGAGGACATGATTTTGCTCTGTTTTATGGCTGCATTGTATTCCATGGTGGATATGTACCTTAGAGGACTCTTGCCACGCCACATGGTGGGGACACTTATTCTCAGCTCGGTCTCCTCAGTCCCCATAAAGGCTCTCTGGGGTTCTCCTGAGCCCTGGGTCTCCAGAGCCTCCCAGGCCTTTGTGGGTGTACAAAGCTGTTGTTCTCCCTCTTATAAAGAGCAGTCGAAATGAAGAGAATGATTAGAAATGTCCCAAGAGGAGTGCATAGGCAAGTAGGTTTGGGTGAAACATTAGAAAACACAAAATTATTATTATTTTTTTAAAGAAACTGGTGTTTTATGACAAGCTATTTCAAAGCTGATTGTGTTACAGGCACTGAGTAATTCACGCTTATGCTAGTTTTCCAAAGGTTTGGGTTCAGGAAAACCTCAAACATCATGGCTAAGTACTTTTCTTTTCCTGTCCTTTGAAAACCGTGTTTATTTTCTGAGGAATGTAATCCATATGTTTTAGATCTATTTCCATGTTACTCAGCAAAAGGTTGTTTTTCACCAGCGTTGCTGAGCCATGAGTGATGCCGTCCGTCCCACTTCCCCTCCAACTGGTGGTCGCGACTGAGACCTGTATCATGGCCTGATGACACTCCAACCTTTTACTAGACACAGGAAGTTGCAGGCATTGGAGGCAGAAGGACATGCCGGTGATACCAACCCTGTCTAATTTAGAATTTTGATATTTGGCTCATCAGTATTTTTCATTGTAATTCTGGTTTTCAATTTTTTTGTTTTTATTTTTGTTTTTGAGTCAGAGTTTTACTCTGTCTCCCAGACTCCATGGAGTGCAGTGGCACACTCATAGCCACTGCAGCATCAACCTGTTAGGCTCAGGCGATCCTTCTGCCTCAGCTTTCCAAGCAGCTGGAACTACAGGTGTGCGCCACCACGTCTGGCTAATTTTTTGATTCATGGTAGAGACGATGTCTCGCCATGTTGCCCAGACTGGTCTTGAATCCGTGAGCTCAGGCAATCCTCTCACCTCCACCTTCCAAAGTATTGGGATTACAGGCAAGAGCTGCCACGCTCAGCTTGCTTTTCAATTTTTGTTGAAAATTGTTGACACAAACAACCAGCAAGACATCTAGAATGCTAAAAAATGCAGCAAATTGACAAATTTTGATGCAATTTTTGCATAATTTTCAAATATTGCATTACAATCTTGTTGATACTGGTGTCTGAGTACTTTGTTGGCCTCTTCAATCTTGCACCCAAGGCCAGGGCCTCATACCACATCCTCATCCTGACCTTGGTAAACAACCCCCTCCAGGGCTTACTCTGGTTAGAAGGTCAAAGTCCTTACAGCTGGTGTTAATTCTGTTATGGTCTCCTGTACCGGAAGTCAGTACCAAAGACAAGGCAAACAGGCCTTCTGTGATGCTCACAACACTTCTGAGCTCTGTTGGCTTGAATTTGGGCTAGAGAAACGGAGGAAAGAGGAGTGTGAGTCCTCTTCAGATTCACGTCTGAAGCTCTCTCGTCTCTTCCTCCTTGCTCCCCTCCCTTTTTGGAGAGGGAAGGAATTGTGGTGTTTCATGGTAGAATCTTCTGCTGGGCTGATGTGTCACTAGTCTGTGACTCCTTTTTTTTTGAGTTGGGGTCTAACTCTGTTGCTTAGGCTGGAGTGCAGCGGTATGATCTTGACGATCATGGCTCATGGCTCAAATGATCCTTCTACCTCAGCATCCCAAGTAGCTGGGACTATAGGCGCACACCACCATGCCTGGCTAATGTATTTAATTTTTTTATAGAGACAAGGTTTCACTATGTTGCCCAGGTTGATCTTGAACTCCTGGGTTCAAGCAATCCAACCATCTTGGCCTCATAAAGTGCTGGGATTACAGGTGTGAGCCACTATGCCCAGTCAACCTCCCTTTCTAAAAAAAAAAAAAAATTATTTTAAAATTATTTTTTGTATACATGGGGTCTCACTGTGTTGGCCAGGCTGGTCTTGAACTCCTGGCCTCAAGTGATCCTTCCACCTTGGCCTCCCAAAGTGCTGATTATAGGCATGAGCCACTGTACCCAGCCACTGTGACTTCTTACAAAGCCGCTGAGTTCGTCAGATTTCTCAAATTAGTTCCGGGTAGTGAACGAGAAGACAGTTGTAAGATTTTGGCTCTGAGACTTCCATATGCAAGAACTTCTTCTTGTTTAAATGATTTTGTAAAATCAAAAGGCATGTGGTGTCTGTTTGGTTCATGACTTTGAAGAGGCTTGGAGATTCCTCTGACCACATAATTGTGGGTTGTGTATATGCATGGATTTTCCAGGTGACTGGGAAAGAGTTTAAATCTGTTTTAAATTTTAAAATCATTGGGTAACATTGTTACAAATGGTAACATATAAGCAGATTCCGGGATTTTCTGAGGATGACCAAGTAGTGATGTTCATATTCACTTTAAATATCCCCATATAGAGTTACTTTAAATAAGAAGCTGTTTTTGACATAGAAAGAAGATGATGCTTCTATTGAATCTTGCTTAATAAGCATGAACTTGAGCTCCTGCTTTGTTGAGGTTGTTTGAGGACATCACCTCTCTGAGATCAGGGAAACAGACAGGGGTATGGCCACAGTTTGAATGGTGTGTGTCCTGCTCATGCAAGGCCCTTTGGTGGCCATTCTGCAGATGTGGCATAGGAGTCCAAGATTTCCCTCAGTGGTGATGGTGCCATCTCAGCCATCTCCTAATACAATAGAGAGCCCTTTCTTCATTCAGCGACGGGGCCCAGCTTTAGCTCAAAGGCAGAGTCTTTTTCATGTTGTTTTATTCCCAAGGGCTGGTACCGAGGAGATAGTCTCTTTTTTTTTTTTGAGTTGGAGTCTCACTCTGTCACTCAGGCTGGAGTGCAGTGGCATGCTCACAGCCATCGCAGCATCGACCTGCTGGGTTCATGTGATCCTTCAACCTCAGCCTTCCAAGTAGCTAGAACTACAGGCATGTGCCACCATGCCCAGCTAATTTTTTGATTTATTGTAGAGATGAGGCCTCACCAAGTTGCGCAGTCTGGTCTCAGGGAATTCCTCACCTCAGTCTCCCAAAGTGCTAGGATTATAGGCATTAGTGACCGTGTCTGTCCTAATTTTTTTTAGTTAAAAAATTTATTTGTATTTTATTTCAGTAGCTTTAAGGGGTATGAATAGTTTTGAGTTACATGGTTGCACTGCATAGTGGCAAAGTCTGGACTTTAAGTGTACCCATCACCCCCACCTATGCACATTGTACCTGATAGGTGATATTTCGTCCTTCCACCCTCAAATATTTATTAAATATACACATGAATGAGCCCTGCACAGGAGCACTAGCCTCTAAGCATATACGTTTCTCCATGGAATAAATATGATGCTGACTCTTGTGTATTCTGCTCTGGAAATGGAAGAAAACTAGGGCTTGCAAGTCACCTTCTCAGAGGTCTGTATTCCTGTGACCCTGTGGTTCTTCCTGTCATTATTATTAATACCCAGTGTTTATGGAGCACTTACAAAGTTCAGACCCAGGCAGAGCACTTTGTCTGCCTCACTTCATTTACGCCTCCTGACTACTCTGAGCAAGGCGTCGGCCTGCTTTGCAGATGGAGAAGACTCAGTGAGGTTACACTGCTTGTGTGGCTCAAGGTGAAGGTCAGTTGGTTCGAGGGGACAGAGTTGGAATTCGGCTTCAGGTCTGCGCGAGTCCAAAAACCCATGCTCTCAACAATGACTGATGTTGCTCAGTGCTTGAATATGGAAAAAAGCATGCTTAGGGGAATACTAGAACTCACAGCAAAGTAGTTTGAGGGTAATTGCAACCCCAAAGTATTCATCCTTGACTCACCAGTTCTTTCTGGGCACCTGGGATTCAGAAATGACTCTGCTGCATCTCTGTGCAATGGAGAAGCTCACAGTTTAGGTGCAGAGACAGAGACAGACATTCAACTTACAACCCAGGCTGTAAGCGAGGTGTGAAAAAGCAACACAGAAGCACCACAGAGAGTGGTTAGACAACTGCTGGCATGGAGGAAGTGATATCTGATTGGGCCTTAAAGGAGACCGCAATTTGCAGGACGAGTGAGGGAAGGCTAGGAAGGAAGACATAGCCTGAACTGAATGCAGAGAATTCTGGAAATAGGTATTTTGAGAAGGTGTTTATAGAGAGTTTCCTGTGGCTGGAAATGAAGTCATGAAGGCAGAACAGGTGCTAATGGCCTTAGAAATCACGTCAGGGAGTCTGGTCTTTCACTTGAAAGCCTGTGACAGGGGAAGTGTGTGATCAGTAGGTGAACATGCTGCTGTCATTCCTAGTGGCAGGTGGCTTGAGTTGGGCTGGTGTTCCTCCCTCCCAAGAATGGTGTTCATGGCAGGAAGTCCCTCCCAGAACCCCAGTTCTCCCCTTAGCTGAGTGGAGAAGGTAGCTGCTAGGTCTCAGGGAAGACCTGTCAGCAAGAAGAATAGTTGCACAGCTTGGAGTGAATGACTGGTAGCGAGGCACTGAAAGTAATGGGAAGAACGTTAAATCACAGCCACTTCAGGGATCCTGTGGCTTGAGTCACTGTCACGTGAAGGCTCTTCCTCCCACAAGTGAGCTCCCAGCCTTTGAGGGAAGTTCTCTTGGACTCATAATCCCAAGCGCTTGTCTCACAATATCCCTTATGACGGATGCATCACTGTTTTCTGTACCCAGTCTAGGAGCTGGGATGAGGAGTATTTATCCTGTGGTCTCTGTGCTGACTTTTTATAAACTGTGCTGATTCTTTGATTTTTTTGGTAATTCTTCACAAATTCTTGGGCAAATTTCAAGCTACCTTGTTTGATCTTCAGCAGAGGTGGCGGAAGAAAGAGGGGTGAAGGGACAGAATTTTCATGTGAGGCCTACTTTTGGGAAGGAGGGAGTAGTTACCACAAAGGATGCTGGTCCAGCTCCAATTCTGGCAAAGCTGAACTGGATGGGATGGACGCTGTGGGTGCCGTCTGGTCTGTGGATGCCCCAGAGGGAATCTTCCATAGTCTTTGTCTTTTCTCTGAACTGTAGTTATCATGGGACATTCAGGCAAGTTCAACAAACTAGATCCATCCACAAGTCTTCTCTTAGTGCCATTCCGACACACAGAACAGTACTTGGTGTTAAAAGTAAATCTATAACCGGGTGCGGTGGCTCACGTCTGTAATCCCAGCACTTTGGAGACTGAAGTGGGAGGATTGCTTGAGCCCAGGAGTTCGAGCCCATCCTGGGCAACATAGCAAGATGTCGTCTCTAAAAAAATTTTTCTTAAAAAGCCAGATATAGTGGCACGTGTCTGTAGTCCCAGCTACTTGAGTGGCTGAGGTGACAGGATCATCTGAGGATGAGGCTGCAGTGAGCTGTGATCATGCCTGGGTGACAGAGGAGCGAGATCCTTACTCAAAAAAAAAAAGTACATCTAGGAGTGCCTGTCAAGTGACCAGAGGAGAGAGAAGTCGCCAAGGCCTGGGTTCTATCATTCAATACATTCATTTGAGTTCAGATCATCTGTATCTCCAAGATGGTTCTAATCAGACCAACAGAGAGAAATATGAAATCCCCCAGGAAGGGCTCCTTTAGGTCTTGTTGACTACAAAACAAACTGTTCTCCAGATTCCTTCCCTATCAGCTTGTGGGCTCTTTACCTTTTATTTTTGGGAGGTTATAGAATATTAAAGCTGATGTAATAAACTGGAAGGAGCATGAGCTTTGGGGTTCAACAGAACTAGTTATAAATCTACCTCCTGCACTGATTAGCTGTGTGACTTTGTGCAAGTTACTTTACCTTTCTGTGTCTTAGCTGCTTATCCATCCCCTGGAATGGGATGAGGATGTATCATTCTGAGCACTACGTGAACTAACCCATGGTCAACTTCTTAGAGCTGTGACCTGGTACATACACGCTAAGTGTCCAAAATGGCATGTCCAATATACCCGGTTAAATTAGCAGTCACTGGCGATGGCAATGCTGTAATTTTGGGGGTAGTTTCCAAACTGTAAGCTTTTGCCAAATGATAGGCAGTAGTTGATCCTGGAGCTGTCATCTGAATGTCCCGGGCATGTGCTCCAGAGCCCCCTGCAGAGGAAAAGATTGTGTCCCCTCGATGTGGTATGCCATGCTCAGCACTCCATGAGAGAGGAACTGGTCCTCTGTGCTGTCTCCAGAGCCAAGTGGGCACTCACATTCACTTGGGAATGAATGCTGTCCTGGAAAAAGAGCTACTCATGGACATTTTCTGAGAACTACCATTTGTGTTCACTTCTTTTTTTTTTTTTTTTTTTTTTGAGTCAGAGTCTCACTCTGGCACCTAGACTGGCTAGAAAATGGCACGATCATAGCTCATTGCAGCCTTGACCCGCTGGGCTCAGGCTCCTTCCACCTCAACCTTCCAAGTAGCTGAAACTACAGGCATGCACCATGATGCCTGGTTAGTTTTTTGATTTGTTATAGAGAAAAGATCATCTCGCCATGTTGCCTAGGCTGGTCTTGAACTTCTGGGCTCAGGCAATTCTCTCGCCTTGGCTAGAGTGCTGGGATTACAGGCATGAACCACTGCACCTGGCTTACATTCACTTAAAAATTTTTTTAGTTTTAGTTTTTTAGAGATGAGGTCTTACTATGTTGCCTAGGCTGGTCTGGAACTCTTGGCCTCAAGTGATCCTCCCATCTCAGCCTCCCAACTAGCTGGGACTACAGGTACACACTAGTGTGCCTGGCTGTACTCACTTTCATAAGCGCTTTACATATATTGGCAGGAAGTAGAATAGAGAAAGGAATTAGAAGTGTTCTGACTTCTGATGAAAATGCAGTCAAAATATAGAAAGCAGATCAACTAACACCTCTGTGCCCGGGCTCAGAGTGTCCCATTGAGAAGATGCGTATTGAGCTGTGGATTTGAGAGCTGCGTGGGTGGCAGTGATGGGGCAACAGTGAACTCTGAAGGGTATAACCCTCTAGCCCAGTTGGGCTGTGGAACCTGGCAAGTCATTGTTCAGCAGGACTCCTTCCCCACTGGGAGATGTTGAGAGGCGTGTAATTGGTTTGGGTGTGTAAGGCTGACACCCTCAAAAGTTTCAAAAGGAAGAAGACACATTATCAACAGTCCTTCGCGAGGCTTCTGTGGTGACTGTTCATCCAAAGCAAAGGGCAGCTGTTGTCATTGAAGCTGGAACTCTGGTTATCACAGTTGGATTTCCCACAGGTAGGATTACCCACAAGATCAGAACAATTTATCGCTAATTATGGTTTTGAAGATGAAGCTTAGGTAAGCACTTCCTGAAATGCGTTCCTCAGGAATACCACTTTCTTGGGCTGTTTCTAGGTCTTCTGAGGTCAAGTAAGTTTTGGACGAACTGGCCTAAACAAAGTTGACCCTTTTTTGTCATCCAAGGGTCTTCTCAATGCCATTGCAAACCAATGTGTGCGTTGTGACTCTCCAGGAGGGGAATGGAGTATCTAGTACTTTCCAAACTGTCTAGGGAATTCCTATTTTCTTTCTTCTTTTAGTTGAGACAAGTTCTTGCTCTGTCACCCAGATTGGAATTCAGTGATGTGATCACTGCAGCCTTGACCTCCTAGGCTCCAGAGAGCCTCCTGCCTCAGTCTCCTGAGTAGCTGGGACTACAGGTGTGCGTCACCATGCCTGGCTAATTTAAAAAATTTTTTGGTACAGACAGGATCTCACTGTATTGCCCAGGCTGGTCTTGAATTCCTGTGCTTGAGCAACCCTCCTGCCTCAACCTCCCAAAGTGCTGGGATTACAGGTATGAGCTACCATGCCTGACTTCCCCTTCTATATCCACAGAGGTCTTGGTGGGACTTGTGTGCTGTGGGACCTATATTGAGAAATGCTGGACTCAGTGCTGATTAATGGAATAGGAAGAAAAACAAACACCAAGTGTAACTGGGTATCTCTGCCTGAAATCCTTAGCAGGCACTTATTACACTTTTATTGACACGAGTGTTGTCTTTGAGCTTTTGTCAAGTTACCTTTGTTATCTTTATCATTTTGTTTTTAGGTCAAAGTGTTTGGGGGATTTGAGAAGTGGGACAACCTGGGATTGAAGACCCTTCAGCAGTTTATCTTTGTTTTTTTGTTGTCTGTGCCTTTTCTCTGGTTTAACCACAGGTGGCCCGGTGGCCCTGCTTGGCTTCTAGTGAGGGCCATGACTTGTCCCAGACATTCCCTAGTCAGATATTTCTCCCTCACACAAAAATAAGTGCGAGTTTACAAACTTGTAGTACCTACGTCCATATGACTGTTGTTTCAACCAGAAGATCTTCCTTTGCTTATCTGACACATTTGCCTGTTTATTCAATCATTTAACAATTTACTGACATCAGCTCATAATATCGCAGAGGCTGCTGGGTGCTGGGGGAGGCAGCAGTGACCAGAAGGGGTTGAACTTGCCTGCAAGCGGGTGACAGTCTAGGGCAGTGCTGGCCAGCAGGTGAACAGTAAGTGCCACAGATGGAATTCTGAGTTTCCTAGCAGCCCCACTAAAACACATTTTAAAAAAAAGCAGGTGAAGTTAATTTTACTAATATGCTTTGTGTCTAATGCATCCAAAATACGGTCAGTTCAGCAGGTAGCACATATAAGTATTGAGATAGTTTGCATTCTTTTCATAGTAAATCTTCAAAATCGGTGCGTATTTTCTGCTCACAGCACATCTCAGTTGGGACTAGCCAGTGTGTCTTGGCCACAGATGTCTAAGGGACAGCACGGGTCTGGGGGGAGAGACTGATAGGAAGAAATAGCCACACGTGTGCATATGTGATCTCTAACTGTGGTCAGCGAGAGGAAGCAGAGTTGGAAGATCTCAGGAGAGAAAACAGGTGCTTTTTTTCTCTAACAAACTTTTAAAACAACATTAAAACAGAACTTAGCAAGGATTTTAAGGAGAGGTTTGTGTTAGTTCTCTTTGACGATTACACTCAGAAGTGTAGTGTGCTTTGTAAATGGATAGTAGCCTCAGGGAAAGCCGCTGTCACTAATGTGTGTCCGTTTTTCATCTTGGAGAGCTCTGATAGAGAACTTGAAACCCAAGATGCACTCTAAAGGAGACTGCCAGGAAATAAGTGAGCAGACTAAGGGTATTCTGGACAAAATGCTCTTATCACAAGAACCTTGGTGCGTGTTCTGTGTCCCACTTATGTGTGTGATAAGCCACCGATGCATTTATCAGGCTGACCTGTTTACTGAAAAAGATACCAAGGTTTGAGGGCTGAGTCACTGCCAGGTAGATCAATAAAACCATGAGATATTGTGGTTACTTAGACCGTCTAATTAGCAACCACTGTATACCAGGCATGGAAGATACAGAACCCAGTAATTTATTTTCCTACCTTACAATCTGGGGGGGGATGGGATACGCAGGTGTGGTCATGAGCAAATGAGAGGCAGGAGGATCGTTTGAGGCCGGGATTTCGAGACCAGCCTGGGAAGCCTAGCAAGACCCCATCTCGACAAAAAAATTAAAAAAAAAAATCAGCTGGGTGTGGTGGTGCATCCCTGTAGTCCCAGCTACTTGGGAGGCTGAGGCAGGAAGATGGTTTGAGCCCACAAGTTCGAGGTTACAGTGAGCTATGATTGCGCCACACACTCCAGCCTAGGTGACTCCTCTGTTGTGGCGACTAGCAATGGTCTGATGGCAGAGTCAGCCTCTGTCCTTGTCTCAAAAAAAAACAAACAAACAATTAATTTTTTTTTAAAGCATAAAGAGAGCAGAAAAGTGAGAGTATTCTATTATACTTGGAGGAACTAATCCTTGATTTGAACCTTACAATATATAGTAAGAAAGAGTCTAGTGATCAGAGAAAGACACTTTGGACAAAGGGCGATCCGATAACCTGGTACATTAAAAGAGCTGTGAGCAGTTGAGCACGACTGGAGTATATGGCTGGAGCCAAATATGTTGAGAGATGAGACTTTGAAATGCGAGATACCCACAGAAGCCGCGTAAGGCAAGGCTTGAAAAGGGTCCCGTGACTCTTAGTGGCACTAGCTTGATGAAACTGGCCAGAACTGCTTTCAGAAACTGTGGACAGCCTACTTGTGGTTGTCAGAAGTTGAGAAGTGGAGACAATTGCAGATCATTCCAGATTACTATAAGTAGTGTATACTATGTATTTGAATATAATCTGAGATCACTGTATCTCGTGTGGTGTAGACACAACCTCCATCCTTATTTGATGCCACAATGAGCACCTGCAGGGTCCTGGTGCTTTGCCAAGCGTGGACAGTGATGGTGTGTGTCTGGTAGGGATTGCAGAGGGAGAACAAGGACATGCAAGGCCCAGCATCCCCTCGGGGTGCTCACGGTCTAATGGGATGGACAGAAGTATGTACAAAAAGCTAAGTAACAATCACTACTATTCACCAATACCCAGTTCCTCTTTTAGGAATGAGAGAGGATAATGCATTCCATGCTTTTGAAGTGAGTTATGGTCACGTATCTTATTTTAGTCAGTGAAATATGAACAGAAGCCATGTGTGTCATTTCTCAAAGAAGCATGAAAAACAAATGTGTGTGTGTGTGTTTTCTTGATCTCCTCTTTCCTCTGCTGTGGCGACTGGCAATGGTCTGATGGCAGGGTCAACCTGGGTCTTTTAAGTGAACATGGCAGCACAGGGTTCTCCAAACACCTATGAGGAAGAAGCCCTGCAATTTGGGCCCTTTTTATTTATTTATTTTTTACTACAGCAGAGCATAACCTATATTAACTAGTAAGCAATGCCAGGCAGTCTCCAGTGTGTCAGACCTCTGTGTAGAACAGAAATGCCCATTCATTTTTTCTCCTCCACAAATATTTGGGGCTGTCCCTTAGTTACTGTACTAAACCAGCCTGGTTCTATGGCTTTTAGAGGAAAGAACCATAACTAAGAGTTGGAGTAGTCAAGGGAGGCATTTTAGTACTTTTAAAAAAGAATATGCATGGTGCATGTGTATGTGCATATAGCTTGTTTTCCATTATGTAAGTAATAAGCCCATATTAACTATATTTCTGTGTCACTTGGAAAGTATTAGGAAGGTGATATCCATAATCTTACCACTTAAGATAGAGTAAGAATTCTGTAAGAATTTTGGTGACTATTTTTCTGGTATTATTTTTATATAATATTGATAGAATTTTACCTTGCACATAAGCCTTTTTAAGTTTTTCAAAAGCATTTTGTTTTCAAAATCATCATTTTAATTGCCATAAAGGGACATAAAATTATTTTCTAAATTTTACTATTAAAAATGAAAAATGACCATTTTTTGTTTATGTCTTTTCCCATCTTTGGCTAATTTACATGGGAAAGATTTCTGGAGGAGAAATTAAGTGGGAAAACATATAAGGACATTTTAATGATTTTTAATCTACATGACCTCCAAAGATTTATTCACATTAACACTAACACTAATTGTGTGCAACAGTGCTATTTACACCAACAACTGACATTATTGAAATTTTAAAAATCACTTTAATAGGTAAAAAAATCATAGCTACAATTAAGCTTGTGTTCTTTGAATACCAGTAAGGTTGAAGGCAATCCCATGCATTTGTTTGCTAGTCATCTTTTTTTTTTTTTTTTTAGGAGAGGTGAATTGTGTATTCATATCACATGCCTATTTATGGGGTATCCATATTTCTCTCACCAATAAGGCTGATCTCTTTACATATTTGTACAGTTCTCACTCTCATTTTTCTCTTGGCTATTTTGTAAAATAGGTGAAATATTTTTATGCAGTCCCAATTGCTGATCATTTACATCTTGATTTCTTTTTCCACATATAATGCTAGAGTCTTCTGGTCACCCTGTGGATAGATTTCTAAGCTCTTTGACTTGTCTCAAATTTATTTCAGTTCATGGTGAAAGGAGAAACTCTACCTCGGCTTTACCTTCAATTCACTAACCTGTTATCCCAGCACAATTTTATTGAACAATCTTTCCTTTCTCTGCTGATTTGCACTGCCAGTAAAAGCTTATTTGATCCAGTTACCAGTGTGGACGATGACAGAGCCGCGATAAGGCTAGCACAGCAGGAATCCAGCCAGACACTTGATCTGACCATCTGGGCAAACTTCAGAGATTCCATCTCAGCAGACCAGGCCTGGGTATGTTTCTGAGGCCCTGCAGAGATGTGGCCAGCTTAGAACCATCCTGCTCTAAGGAATTAGCCAAGTGTGGGTTAGCCAGGGTGGCACACTGGGCCACTAGCCACCTGTGAGCACTAGAAATAGGCAGCCCCTGCACAGCTCTGGTTGGGAGAGGAAATAGCTCATCCCTTGGGGCCTCATCTGCGTTTCTCTCGGTGAGTCAAGGCCTGAGAGAGACCACACACTGAGGCTCCCATGTGGCCTGGACTGGGGAAGTCCTGGTCTGTAGCAAAGTCACAATTTTGCATGTTATTGGCATAGGCAGTCTCCCCTTCAACATGGAAGTTAACGCAAGGTGTATTCAAAAATAGTGTAAGGAGGTTTGCTAATAGTCTGTGTTGGAGAGTTAACTGAAACCACCTTGCCATCCTCTGGGTCATGTGACTTATATGGTGGGTCTTGATTTATATGCCCATTTCCCACTCTGCCTGACTTATTTATTTATAGAGCCCCAAGGCATGTTGTAGGATCTAACAGAATCAATATCTGCTACCTTTGTGGAATGAATGAATAAATGCCTAATGGCTAGTCTGGGCACAGCGACTCATGCCTGTAATCTCAACACTTTGGGAGGCTGGGCCAAGAGGATCAATTGAACTCAGCATTTGGAGACCAGCCTAGACCACAGGGTAAGACTCCGTCTCTACCATTAGGGAAAAAAAAAAAAAATCAATGACTGATTGTGGCCGGCTTTCCAATGTCTTCCCATGACTGGATTACTTAATATTGGTTGAGGTAACTCCTTTTGAACTACCAGTATTTCTCTTGAATAAAATCCTGGGAAAACCTTGACATTCCTATCAGCTTACTTTGGAACTTCTTCCTAAGCTCTAGCTTCATTTCTCATCAAATACATGTCACAGTTGCACACTTGGGGCATCTTTACAAACCGTGGCCATACTCTCAAGGAGTCTTTCAAAAGCATTACTTTATATTAGAGGTGGAGAACAAACTTACATTCCACACAGATTTTCAAGCTAACTGACATTTCCACGATCTTTGATCATATGTGAATTTTTTCATACTTGGTATAGGGGCAAAAACTCTTGAGTTTACCCCTTCCAAAAACCTGTTATAAAGTGAAGCTATTGGTCCAGAGGTTTGGGGATCAACGGGGGAAACAACTCAGTGTGGTGCGGGGCCATGGCTGGGCTACACCTACCTTCCTCTCCAGCTTCTCGTCCCATTGTTTTTCCCTTTCATTTTGGACTCTAGTGACATCCCAAGATTGTCATGGTCTTACTGACACATGCTGCTTTTTATCATCTTGCTGTTGCAAATGTTTTCTTGCTCAATCATCTAATAAACTACTTTTCATTCTTCCTGACCCTGCCCTGGCATCCCCTTCTCTGTGAAAAGCTCCCTAACTTTCTTTCTCCAATGTATCAGTAAGCTATTGCTGTGTAACAAAGCACCCTCAAGCCAGTTGCTTAAAACAAAAACCATGTGTTATTGCTCTGTGGGCCAGCCAGCTGAATCTTTTGGTGTGGACAGTCTGATCTCAGCTCTCTCCTGTGTCTACATTCAATTGGCAGGATATCTGGTGGCAAGCTGGTCTAAGATAGACTCATCTACATGGTGGGCATTGGCTGGCTGTCTGTTTGGGGGATGAGGGTGACTGGACCACACATCTCTCATCACCCAGCAAACTAGCCTATTCTCAAGCCAATAATGCAGTCCCGTGAGTGAGAGGGAAGCGCACTTGGGGCCTAGATCTCAAAACTCCATGGCATACCAGTACTTCCTCTGCATTCTCTTGGTTAAATCAAGGCCAGTTCATATTCAAGGGAGAGGTTTAAATCTCACCCTTTGGTGGCTTGGAAGCTGCGAAGTCACGCTGTGAAGGACCCGGATCTGGGGAGAGGAGGGAAGGATGAGGGGGATGGTTGACTGATTTTTGTGACCATTCACTACACCCACTATGGATAGAATTACTTACTCTGTAGTACAGCCAGGCTTCCGTATCTGTAGGCTCCAAATCTATGGATTCAACCAACTGTAAATAGAAAATATTTTTAAAAATGCATTTGTACTGAACACACACAGGCGTTTTTCTTGTCATTACTTCCTAAACAAATAAAGCATAACAATGATTTACATAGCATTTACATTGTATTATAAGGTCTTATAAGAAGTCTAGAGATGATTTAAAGTATCGGGGAGGTTGTGTGCAGTTTATATGCAAGTCCTATGCTATTTTATATCAGGGACTGGAACATCCAGGAAGTTTGGTCCTGGAACCAATCCCACACAGAGACCGAGGGACAACTTTATTATTGTACTTGGATGTACTTACATGTTGTTACATTGCGTTGTGTCTTTATCTGAGTCTTAATTCTGCCAGCACGGCCTGGTCCTTGCATTAACGTCAGCTGGCATCTACGTTGTCAATCTCTTTGGGGTGTGTTGACCATCCATCCTCTGAGTGCAGTAACAAGGCATAGCGCTGGCACCTGAGGATGGGAGTGCCCAGGAGGCAAAGACCCTGAGGTGGGAAGGGGACATGCATATAGAATCTTGGATGCATGTCCTGAAGGCTGGTTTAAACTGTCAGTGGCTGCAGGGCAGGGGCCGGGGCCCAAAGGAAGCCCTGTTGTCCCTTTCGCCCTTCCTGGTGGCTCTGCCTCTGCCTCTAGCCAGGCGTGGGCAGGCCCCTTTGGCTGAAGCTCCAGCGCTTACCCACAGTGTCAGCAATGCAGCCCCCAGAGGATCTACTCAGGCTCTACCCACACACCCGGATGTTGACAGGGGCAAGACTCCAGCACCAGCTCTAATGGATGGTCTCATCGCTTTTAAAATAATGACCATGGGGCGTGGGCTGGCGAGAGCAGTGACATCACTTTCCTGCAATTCTGGGTCACTTCTTACTGCTTTTCTTTGCATCTTTGAATGACTGACACAAACCTACTGGTTGGTTACATGTCCTGAAAGGCTTCTGACATGTTCACATGCCCATCCTTGGATGTGGTCAGGAGAGCAATGTCTTTAGATCAGGGTCCTGGGTTCAAGATTCTCCCACTAGCTTGCTGTGTGAACTTGGACTAGTGACTGAACTTCTCCAGACCTGTTTTCTTGTTTGTGCACTGGTGGAAACCCCCTTGATTTTGTAAAGGAATGGTAAGGATAAACTGGGATTTTCTTTTTTTTTTTTTAATCTTTAATTTTAAAGATGTGGGGTATAATGTGGGTTTAAGTATGCAAATGTTCACGATGCAGGTACCCTTGTTGATGAGGTGTAAACTGGGATTTTCTACCAAAACCACTGTCCTAATTGGTTTGGGTTTCTATAACAAGGTACCACAGACTGGCTGGTTTATCAGCAACAGAAATTTATTTCTCATAATTCTATAGGCTGGAAGTCTGACATCAGGGTGCCAGCATGGTTGGGCTTTGGCAAGGGCTCTCTTCTGGGTTGCAGACAGCCACCTTCTGGTTTTATTCTCACATGGTGGAGAGCAGAGAGAGAGCTCCCTGAGGTCTCTTTAATAAGGACACCCATTCCACTCATGAGGGCGCTAACCTCTTGACCTGATCACCTGCCAAATGCTCCACCTCCTAATGCCATCACCTTAGGGGTCAGGGTTTTGACAAGTGGCACTACCAGCTTACCCAGCTATGTGCTTTTGGGGGTGCATAAGTCCAGGGGAGGCATCTTTTCTGGGTGCTCCCAAAGGTGTCCAAGAGGTTGTCTGGCCCCTGTTCTCTGTGAGATCTGGGCTTGCTGACATTGGGTCAAGTTTTCTCTCCTTAGAATAATTTTGTCTTTGAGTGTGTCATGATGATAACAGGTCTCAAAGTCCTAAATATATAAATGGTAAGAAAGAATCATTTCTTTCAGTCACAGATTAGAATTATGGAGACTCCAGTTGGGTGTGTCTTTCCTCCCACCGTGGTTTGACCTTGAAGTCACTCTGTGTGTAAGGAGCAGCATCTTAATTACAAAACTTTGCTGAGGTTCCCCATGGTTCTGTGGAGAGTCAACATTCTAATCAACTCTGAGTCCTGTGTAGGCAGGAAGGGGAACCAAGGCCAGGATCATGAAATCCATGGAGAACCCCAGCTCTGCCTGGCATCTGCTTGATTCAGACCCTTTCAGGAGATGCTGAGAGCACAGCAACATCTGCCACGTTGGGTCTCTTCTCCTCTTTGGTCCCTTTTCTTCTCACAGGAAGGGGGGTGGGAGCAGTAAGTGGGCCCAGAACAGAAACTGGGAGGAGGAAGAAGCAGAGGGCGGCAATTAGGTCTCTGGACTTTGGAGTCCAATCCCAGCCCAGTCACTAAAAGATTTTGGGGTTGTTGACAAGTATCTTAGCCTCTTGGTGCCTCAATGTTTTCACCGTAAAATGGGGCTGGTTACAGTCATCACCTCTTTGGTTACTGTGAGGGCTAAATGAGGTAATACATATGCTTAGCACTGTGGCTGGCACAAAATAAGAACTTGAAAATGGTAGCCCTTGTTATCACTGAAAACAACGAAGGACCTTTCTGAGTGTAATGCACGTACCAACATGGCGGCTGTGCACCTCCAGCTGAAGAGACTCACAGACAGGGTCCTGACTCCCTTACAGAGGATAGAGGCCCTTGAAGCAAGGAAGTGATGCTGTATGTTTGTAGCTCTGCATAAGCAAAAACGTGAGAGTAAACTACTTTGCAATTGCACTGGGTACAGACCTTCTTGGGCAGAATGGCTCCTATACCCCATTGTTCTCTGTTGGTGTTTCCCAGAGCCCCAAGGAAGAGAATGAATCCGTGGCTCAGTCATGGACTGCTCCTGCCCCGTATCCATTCTTTATTTCCTCATATAAAAGAGGTTGGGGGGTTACTCCTTCACATTTCTTGCTCAAAAGATGGGAGGTGTGGACCAGGTCTTACATCATGTATGACCCCAAGAGTTGTATAGACCCTCCCTTGGGGCCATGGGATGGCTGGATTCTGCCCACCTACGTATAAGGAGGTCGCTGGGACAACATTTCTCCTAGAATGAACGTGCATGAATGAAGGAATGAATGAATGAATGAACACATGAATGAAGGCCATGGATGACTTTCCATGGTCATCAAATGACCAGGCAGGAGCACTAGTCTTCTGTCTTCTCTAGACCTGCTCCATGAAGTTGGGTCTAAACCATCCAATCTAGATGAGAAAAAGGGGGCTGAGAGAAGTTAAACAAGTGTCCCACAGACACAGAGAAAATCTGTGAGGGTGGGGGAGATCTGCTGAGTGAGCTCAGGTCTCTCTTGGGCTCCAGACCCGGAGGTCTCTGCTTTGCCTCTGACTCATCTTCTGTTATGAGTAAGTGTCTATCTTTGGATGGCAATGATCCCATTTGGAATAGAAATTACTTGGACCCCCCCCCCAAGTCTCTGTTCATCTCTAAAGTACTCTAGTCCCTATGACTTGCATCTTGCTGGAGAATGTAGTGACTTTTTGGTTCCTTATTTGTAAATGATGTCATCGTACAGCCAGAGAGTATGCGAGACAGTGTCTCCTTTTCTTAAAGACATAATTGTGATTTGGTGGGAAAGGTTGTGGCTAAGGGACAGGAGCTCTATGTCTTACTTTTAGCCTCGATACCAAGTAGCTGTGTGACCAGAGGCAGGTTGACTCTTCTGAGCCTCAGTTTCCCCAGCCAAGAAACAAGAAGGTTGGTCTGGACCATCTCTAGGCCACTGTCAACTCTGACACCCAGACAATGTGCCGGACCCTTCACCTATTGCTCCGGACATCCCAGGGCAGAATCCCTGACATTTGACTTGCTTGAAGCACATGTGTCTTTCCTATGGGAGGACTGGGATGCCTTCACATCTGGTGAAAATTTCAAAGCCTCTGGTAAAGACTCTGATATTAGAGCATACGTATGGACCTTGTATAATAAAATCAAGATCTTCCCTCTGGCTGATAGCAAGTTGGAACAGAGTTCTTGTCATAATACCCCAAACCAGGTGACAAGCAAAAGGGCCAGGTAGGAGAGGTTTTTGGTTGTTGCTTTCATTGTTGTTGGAAAGACCTTAACTCATCTCTGATGTAGAAGGAGGTAGCTGGGCCTAAATTTCCAGAAGAGCCAAGACTAGAAGCAAGTTACATGGCTGCGTGGAGAGCCATCATGGCTGCTCTGGAATCACATGTTTTTCCTTTGTACATTTAGCTAGCAAGAGAACCCCGATGCCTGTTTCAACACCCATCCTTTCCCCAGCTCCCACAACCACATGAAAGCAGGAGAGGCAGAGTTATACCTTAACCGTCCAAAGAACAAGCTTTGTACACTGATAAAAATCAGCGACTGGCTTCGACACGGCATCAGCCCTAGAGAAACTGCTTCATGATCTGACGAGGCTGCTGAAGGCTGTTTGCATTCTGTGAATCAGGTCCAAGGCCAAAGGAATACACAGAAGATGATGATTATGGGTGTTTTTCAAACCTGCCCCTTCCTGCCCGCCCGGGACAATATTTACAAAGCAGACATGCAAACAAGTAGACCTTCTTTTCAGGTTTAAATCACCTACTGAGCCAGGCCGTTCCCGTGCTGAAGCCCTTCCCTGGCACTAAGTTTGGTGTTTAAAAAATGCATTTGCCAGCCAGCTGCCTGCCTTCCCCTTGGTGGTTACGGTGTGGTTAGGAAGCCCAGAAGCAGAGTTGCTCTTACCTGAGTAAGATACAGACTCTTTTTAAGGGAAAACATTCCCAAGGATGTCCAGTGTTGACTTAAATTACCCTTCTTATTATGTTATTTAAATATGTACAGACATAAAACTAGGTATAAATTCCTTTAGCTTATGGTTCTTACACATCTATAAGTCTAAAACAAATTTACAAATGATGTGCAAACAAAACTCTAACATGAATAAAATTCAAATTGTCAACAGAAACTCAATATGCCAAATATAAATCTCTGACGTTAGGCTTAATAGGAAGAAATTTCACCTCTCTGTTTTACATTTCACTTGCTTGCATCTCAATTTATTTGATCTTTTGTATAAAGCACCATTGTTTGATTTATCATGTGTCACTTTCCCCCCATTTTTTAACATTAAACTCATTTTAGATTGCTTAATTTATTATTTTATTAAGCTGGTTGCTGAAAAGGAAATCTCCCAATATCTAACACTGAAAACAAGTTCAAATGCTGGTTACTAAATATTCTTCATTGTGTATTACTTACTGCCAATGAGAAACTGAATAGGTGCAGACAAAAATGAGGTCTGTATAATGCATCTGTTAGCAACCAGAATATTCCATAAAACATTTTACTGGGGAGACTGGCATGCCCATACCAGGTGCCACACAATGACTCAGTTCTACCACTTATCCCAATTACTGTGAAAACTTTTTAGAGGGTACCTAGACGTTATTTGACCTTGACGTGATCCACTAATGCAAATAGCACTTCATTCATTATAAGGTGTTCACCGAGTTGACCCAGAATATGCTTGTATTACAGAGCCCCTGAGACTATCTGTGTCTATAGAGACCTCTGGGCCCCAACTTTGAAAAACATTCTTCCGGAGGGAAGCCCATGGAGGGTGCTCACAGAAGGGAATGTCTCCCTGTGTGTGTGATGACCCAAGAGAACAATTTTCTCCTAGGAACCAGGAAAGAGGAAATGGGGATGAATTTGCCCATTTGATCATGTATTCACTAAACATTTATGGAATTCCATCTTTTAAAAATATAACTAGCAGAGGGAATGGGAAAGTATAACTGCTCCCCTGGACAGCTGCTTGGGAGAGTTTGAAAAGCTCTTTGGAATTGAATTACTGTTTGAACTGGATTATATACCCCAGAAGAAAATTAATCTCTAAACCTAGAATGATATCACACCTTTTGCATAGTGCTATATTTTCTGGTTATCTACTTACTTTCTGGTTTTATTATCAAGTAAATAAGTCTCTGATCATTTCCAGGAATTAAATCCTAAGAAGAATAAAAACTTGCCGCCTTTAAGAATAGTCTCGGGAGTGCTGATGCCTCTAAGGCCACTCCCTCAAGAATGACATTAGAATAAGCCCCAGTTCCTCCGGAGGGTGTGTTAGATAATCATCTTGATGTCTAAGTGCTGAGGTGTTTGTTTAAAATAGAAGATCCTCAATGCACACAGAAAGCGACACAAGCAATAGTGCATGAAAGTCAATTGGTGATTGTGCCAAATGAGAATCAGAAATGAAAGCTACTGTAAGTGTTTTTTTTTTTTTCTTTTTGAATTGGAGTCTCACCCTGTCGCCCAGACTGGAGTGCAGTGGCACACTCCCGGCCACCGCAGCCTCAACCTGCTGGACTCCAGAGATCCTCCCACTTCAACCTTCCAAGTAGCCGGTACTATAGGCACGTGCTACCATGCCCGGCTAATTTTTTCAATTTTATTGTAGAGATGAGGTCTCGCCAAGTTGCCCAGGCAAGTCTCGAACCCGCGGGCTCAGGCAATCCACTCACCTCAGCCTCCCAAAGCACGGGATTACAGGCTGAGCCACTGAACCCGGCTGTACTGTGAGTTTTGATGAAAGACAAGTTGTGGCTGGACTTTCTCAGGAAAGGTTTAAAGAAGAAGTGGAAATGGGCCACCTGAGACCCAATCCCCACCACTGCACAGTATGTCCATGTAACAAAAATGAATGTGTACTTCCAAATCTAAAAGCAAACTAAAAAAAAATAATCGGGACTGGATGTAGGGTGGGTGAGAAATAGATTGCAGACAGAGGAGAGAAAGGCATTCAAAGTTAGAAAAGAGTAGAGACAAAGTGTGGAGAGAGGATGCTTATAAGGAAGGAGAAGGACAAGTCTGGAAAGGGAGATTGGATCCAAATTTTGGAGGTCTTGGAAGCCAGGACAAGAGTGTGCATTGTATCGTAAGCAGTGGGAGCCATTGGACCAGCTGTTCAGGGACACTGAGACATCATGGCTAAAGGCTGTCTTAACAACACCGAACCCGTCAAATGGTTATGAAGTTCCTGCCCCCAGCACAGTGGGCTTCATTTGACACATTCTCTTTCAACGTTTCTGTGGAGTTTTGCCATTGCATGGGCACTTAGGAAGATTTGTAGCAGTGATGGTCTCACCTCTGAG